>CM077647.1:24732609-24895109 GCA_039707465.1 Rhabdophis nuchalis | reverse complement strand
GCGCAGGATTGGTGTTATATGGGAGCTTCTGGTAGCTCCCGTAATTACCCGCGCGGCTGCGTTTTGGACTAGCTGTAGCTTTCGAGTGCACCTCAAGGGAAGCCCCATGTAGAGAGCATTACAGTAGTCGAGACGGGACGTCACAAGAGCTTGAGTGACTGTGCGAAGGGCAGCCCGGTCCAGTAAGGGGCGCAATTGGCGCATCAGGCGTACCTGATGAAACGCCCCCCTGGCCACGGCTGCCACATGGTCCTCCAAGGACAGCCGGGAATCCAGGAGGACACCCAAATTGCGCGCCCTCTCCACGGGGGCCAATGTTTCGCCCCCAATGGCCAGAGTTGGAGTAATCTGGCTGAACCGGGGTGCCGGAAACCACAGCCACTCGGTCTTGGCAGGGTTGAGCTTGAGTTTGTTACCACCCATCCAGATCCGTACGGCCTCCAAACACCGGGACAGCACTTCGACGGCATCGTTGGGGTGGTCTGGGGTGGATATGTACAACTGAGTGTCATCAGCGTACAGATGGTACTCCACCCCAAAACCACGGATGATCTCACCCAGCGGCTTCATATATGTGTTGAAAAGGAGGGGCGAGAGGACCGACCCCTGAGGGACCCCACATAGGAGAGGCCTCGAGGTCGACCTCTGCCCTCCCGTCAACACATATTGCGACCGACCAGAGAGGTAAGATGAGAACCACCGCAGAACGGTGCCTCCCAGCCCCAACCCCCCCAGTCGGTGCAATAGGATACCATGGTCGATGGTATCGAAAGCCGCTGAGAGGTCTAACAGGACTAGGATAGAGGAATAACCTCTATCCCGCGCCCTCCAGAGATCATCAACCAACGCGACCAATGCCGTCTCAGTACTGTGACCAGGTCGGAAGCCGGACTGGCACGGGTCTAGATAATCAACTTCCTCCAGGTGTCACGGAAACTGTTGGGCTACCACACTCTCAACAACCTTCACCAGAAAGTGAAGGTTGGAGACCGGACGATAGTTCTCTAATAAAGCTGGGTCCAGGGACGGCTTCTTGAGGAGAGGCCTCACCACCGCCTCTTTCAAGACGGAAGGTAAGGACCCCTCACTCAAAGATGCGTTGACAATGCCCTGGAGCCAGCCTCGTGTCGTCTCCCAGGATGCCAGTACAAGGCAGGAGGGACACGGGTCCAATAAACATGTGGTCGCCCTAAGTTTCCTTGACAACCTGTCCATATCCTCGGTGGTAACAAAGTCAAACTCCTCCCAAGATGGAACCTCAAGACTAGTCTCGGACAGTCCCACAGGACCACCGTCGATGGAGGGTAGCTCATTCCGAATCCGAGTGATTTTCTCCTGCAGATAAATCCCAAATTCCTCTGCTCGCCCTTGAAGAGGGGCTTCCCGCCGCCTCTGGTGAAGGAGGGAGCGGGTCACCCCAAACAGGGCGGCAGGGCGGTTATCTGCGGATGCAATTAGGGTGGCACAATACTCACGTTTGGCCACCTTTATCGCCACTAAGTAAGCCCTAATATGGGTTCTCACTAGTGTTCGGTCGGCTTCGGAGCGAGAGGATCTCCATCTGCTCTCTAGGCGTCTCTTGTGGCGTTTCATCCCCCGGAGCTCCTCAGTAAACCAAGGAGCCTGGGTGATTCGTCGCCGCAAGAGAGGCCGCAAGGGCGCGACTCGGTCCAAGGCCCCCGCGGCCGCACTTAACCATGCGGCCACTAGGTCCTCAGTCGAGTCGCGGGGCAGGGTCACAGGAATTGGCCCAAGCTCCCTCTGGAACCTTTCCGGGTCCATTAGAAGCCTGGGGCGGAACCATATAGGAGTATCCGGTTCCGCCTCCCCGCGGTGAGGTGAAGCGATTGGAAAGTCCAGCCGGAGGAGAGCGTGATCTGTCCATGACAAGGGAGTGATGACTAAATCCCCTATTCCCAGATCACAACTCCACTGTCCCGAGACAAAGATCATATCCAGCGTGTTTCCCCCCTCGTGAGTGGGGCCTAAAACTACCTGGGTCAGGTCCATGGCCGTCATGGAGGCCATGAACTCCCGAGCTGCTCCAGAGGCTTCGCCCGCCGACGGCAAGTTAAAGCCCCCCATGACTACCAGTCTGGGGGTCTCAACTGCCGCCTCGGCTATCACCTCTAGGAGCTCGGGCAGGGCTGTTGTTGCATAGCGAGGAGCCAGGTATACAACTAACACGCCCAACTGCCTCCCTAGGCCCCATCTCACGCAGAGAGATTCACATCCGGTTGTCTGAGGGACTGTGGTCTCCTTCGGCTCAAGACCTTCCTTTACGATAATCGCCACTCCCCCACCCCTCCCTAGGGCCCTAGGCTGATGGAAGGCACGGTAACCTGGTGGGCACATGTCCACGAGGGGTAGACCCCCTTCGTGACCCAACCAGGTTTCCGTTATACCCACCAGGTCCGGGTCCCCCTCTGACACCAGGTCATGAATGAGGGGGGCTTTCTGAACCACGGACCTGGCGTTGCACAGCATCAGCCTAGGGCCCCGGGTCTGTGATTCCTGCCCACCTAGTCTGCGATGGGAGGACGGAGAGTTGGAGCGCGTGACCGCCTGTGTCCAGCGGCCACGGTCTTCCAACCGATGACACCTATTCCGCCTCCCACCGCCCCTGCCCCTCCCTAAGACCAGACCGATGGAAAACGCCTCCATGGAAACGCCCCCCCCTTCTCCTCCCTCCGTTACCCTTCTTCCGCCGGCCGGCCCACTCGTTTGCCGTTCCCTCCCAGGACTATTTCCCACCCCCACCCTGGAACCCCCTAAAATCCGAATTAACGATTTAAATAAAAAACCCCTTAATTTGCGCTTCGCCCACCTCTCAGGAGCTATCAGTCCATCCTCGAGGTGGGCCCGTGTTAGGCAGGGGGGCCAGGCCTGCGAGAGGGGGGCCTCCCGCAGGCAAAGGAGATCATACCTAGAATACACTGCTAAAAAACATGGAGGTCATCCAACCCAGGGGCCATGGAGCAAGTTCACAATAGAGTTCAGGGCAAGTAAAGTGACAAGTGGTAAAATTGTGCAAATGGATTCAGTTCTAAAAAAGTAGAGGGGAAACCGTTCAGACAGTCAGACTTAGATCTTTCAGGTGGGGGGGGGATCACAGTTCAGTCTTAACACCACCCCATCCATCTGTCTTCTTCGGCAACACAGGTCTCAGTCCGCACTTAGTGCCGCACGACTAGATGGTCCCTCGTGCGGCCTGATGAAAAATGCTGCCATGTGCTGCCACGGTTTACTCCCCAAGTCCAAGGCACACACTTTGAGGTGTTCCTGGGTCATCTTCGGCCACGATCCACCAACGGCCCGGCTGCATGGCTTCCTCATCCATAACACCATCATTCTCCCTCTTCTTCCATCTCAGTAACCAACTCCTTCCCCACTCCTTCGCCACTTCCATCTCCTCCTCCTTCTTCCACCACTTTCCTTCTTTCCTTCTCCTCCTCCATTCCTCATTCCACACTCCACGCTCCATCCAATCTTCCTCTAACATCCTCTCGCCTTCTCCGCTCCTCCAGCACCAGCTCCAACTCCATTCCATCAGCAATCCATCCACAAACAACAATCCATAAAGCACACCAGCCGTCTCCGCCTCCAGCCTCAGGTCGGGTGGGATCAGATGAAAAACAACGCAGGTCGGGATCGGGTTATTGGGCCGCAAGGCCCAGCGCAGGCCTTGCGGCCTGATGGTAATCCTCCCGACCCGACCCGACATGGCCCGGCAAGTCTGTTTCTTCCGCGTCCCGGCTTCGCGGCCTGCTTCCTACCTCCAGCCGCGCCGGGACGCTCCGGGACGCTCCGGGCCGCAAAGGCCGATTTGGGCCCGCTCTGCCCTGCTCTTCATCCTGTCGTCACTCCCAGGGCTCGCTCTTCATTTCCGAGCGGCCCGGAATGGCGGCAGGGGTGTCCTCTTGCTGGGCCAGCCCTCAGAGATGACCGACGAGGGCTGGCAACGTCCTCCTGGGTACAAACGACCCCCTAGCTTCAAGCCGCGCTTCGCGGCGTGACCTCCATTTCGCGCATGCGCAAATCACTTGCATCTCTTGTGGCGTTTCATCTCCCTCAGCTCCTCGGTGAACCAAGGAGCCTGGGTGATTCGTCACCGCAAGAGAGGCCGCAAGGGCGCGACTCGGTCCAAGGCCCCCGCGGCCGCACTCAACCATGCAGCCACAAGGTCCTCAGTCGAGTCGCGGGGCAAGGCCGCAGGAATTGGCCCAAGCTCCCTCTGGAATCTCTCCGGGTCCATCAGGAGCCTGGAGCGGAACCATCTAGGAATATCAGGCTCCGATTGACCTTGGGAAGCCTGGTGGATGTGGCTGATTTGGTAGGTGTGACCAACTAGGTGGGCATGGTCAGCTTGACATCACTCCCCAAACTGCTGGCATATTTCCTCTTCGTGCTGGGTAAACCGGGCTGAAGCAATGCTGGCCCAATGTTTCCTCGTCACATTGGGTAGACCAGGCCAAAGTGATGCAAGCCAATTCCTTACATTTTCCAGGGCAGCCCCACGAGCAGGATCGAACTATATCGTGGGCTGTATGTTTGGCACTCCTTACATAAACAAACATGTACATACATACTAAATATTTAAATATAAACTGCTCATGGTCTTCTTCCCCTCAATGCTTCCCATATTTCATGTTCTACTTTACCTTTCCTTTAAACAAAGCCTTTTCATAAACATCCAAATAATCTTTCCTATAGCAGCATAGATGTTGCAATTTCATCTGTAAAGATATGATATGCATCAAGAAATCATAGATACTTATAAATATGCTTTGAAAAGAATGTTGCTTTTTCAGTATCTTTAAACATTTTTGATGTATTATAGGCTGATTTGCTCTGTTTTAGGTTATTCTGTTTTATTGTGTCTGATTGTTTCACTTTTCACATTGTTGTATATATTTCTTGTTATAATAATAAGTAGTCTTGTTAGAATTCATTCTCTAAAGACAGATTATAACACTGAAAATAAATAAGCAACCATATACATCTTTTGAAATTCTTGATGATATATCACAATGGATAAATATTTGAGATTTTACTTGTCCCCACCAGTTTCATTCTCTGGATATTGGCTGTTTATGCAGATAGTGATATATATCAAGTGCGCCAACCTGGCATTTTTATGAGACTAGGTTTATGAGTTTTGTAATCCCAATATAACCAAAATATGCCATTTTAGAGATATCTATTTTAATGTGTGCATCTTCCCCCAGAGTAAAGTTATTTTCTTCTCTTTGTTTCTGAAAGTGGATTGTGTATGCATGTGATTCTAACAAGTATCTAATCATGAATTAAAGTGTCATTTGAAATTCTTATCTGATTTTTTCTTTGCAAAAGACTTTACAATGAACATGTATTCCCATTTTAAAAGTTTATTTTAGCAACTAATAATTATCATCCTTAGCATAGATAAACGCATGAAAATAAAATACCAACAGAAAGCACAAGACAGTGTAACAAGGGGTGATTTCACAAAGAAATAGAAAGAAACGGGGTATTAACCATCAGAGTTAACATTTAAAAGAAAAAGACTCCCTGAAGGGAGAAGGTCCTTTTCTCATGACTTCTCTGTTTATTGATTCAGAGAAAGGAGATTGAATCCACACTGAGTTTGTTTATTAATTAGAACAGTGTTCAGAAATTTACAGTTTAAGCATTTAAAACCAGAGAAACAAATCTATTGTTCAGATTTTTTGTTTAGTCTACCTTGAATGCTTTAGAAGTTCTCTAACAAAGTTGGAAAAACAGATGGAAACATGCAAAATTGCTGTTTATCCCAATCTTATTTATTCAAGTTTATGCTATTTTATTTGTTTATTTATTCATGTAACTTACATGCTGCACACCTCAGCCAGAGGTGACTCTAGGTACTTATGATAATTAAAAACCAATAAAAAGCATTACAATTAATAATACCATTAATTTAAAATGGAGAAAAATGTGAAGAAGAGATCAAGATACATACAAGGGGAGAGGTGGAGTCGTCTCTGGTCTGTTAACTATCTTCAGAATAAATCCCCCCATTAGGGGCCAAGAACATTTGGCAGGGCCAATCTTCCAAAAGGCCAAAAAGGTGGATGCATTTTTTACCTCAGTGGGGAACAGTGTCCCAAACAGCACATAAACGTTATGTACACATATAATCTAACTTCTACTTTGCTTTAATTAGGTCTAAAATGTATTTCCAGTACACACTTCAAAAACTACGGTTTTGAATAATCCTCTATTCTAATTGTAGCGTATCACTGCAAACCTATTTAACACAATAACAGTGTTGGAAGGGACTTTGGAGATCTTCTAGTCCTCCCCCTGCTCAAGCAGGATAACATACATCATTATGGACAAATGGCTATATACAATCTGTGTACAATCTCTTCTTAAAAACCTCCAGTGATGAAGTATCCATCATCTGGAGTTCATTGTTCTGTCAAAAAATCTCTCCTTAGTTCTAGATTGGATCTCTCCAACCTAGCATGAACGTTGTCTTTCAAATGTAGGTTATTGTTTTGAAGCTAGCAAAGGCACCATTTTGGACAGAGAACCACGGGTTTGAAAGAGAGGTCAAAGAGGTAATCTACATTGAACAGCTTTCCCTCATCACACACCTATCTCCTATTAACAACATAGTCCTTTCAGCAGTTTCAAGAAGTTTCCATGCCAATTTGCACTATTAAGGTGATCCTGAGGGCACAGATAAACCTCCAAAATGCCTCAATAACTCTCAGAAAGAGTGCTAACAACCAGATGACTACAAGAAATATAAATTCTTCCATTCTCCACCATTTCTTCAGAGCTTCTTAGATGAGAAGCAAAGCGTCTTGAAGCAAAACAAGAAGTCCAGTTGCCTTTTGAAAAAGCATTTGGGACAAACATGACCTAGATGACTGAGATTCTCCTTAGACAGTCACTATTTTCCATTTCTCTTATAATACTTCTAAGTGCTTGTTTATTTATAATAACTTAATTCTACTATTATTTTAACTCACTTAAACTTTAGTTATGTCATTACCTAGGGAGCACAATCCTGTATAACATGCTGTCAAGTGCATGATAACTCATTGGGTGGAGATCATTTTTGTAATTAAAAGTGTAATATGTCTGTGCATTCACTCTACTTGGCAGGGAATGTTGTTGAATCCTATGAAGGGGGAACCAAGAAAGGATGTACGAAATTGCAGGATTCTGAAGTTTTATTTATTTTATTTTATTTATTTATTTTATTAAATTTATACCCCGCCCTTCTCCTTGTTAGGACCCAGGGCGGCGCACAGGCATTATTAAAACCACAAAAATACAATATATATCAATTTAAAATATATTAAATTAGATTAACCCGTGCTAAAACCCATGTTAAAAAACCTTCCCAAATTATAATTTATTTATTTTTTTTAAAAAAAGTCAGGAACAGGGGGCTATCCTAGGCCGGCTTGTTGAAATAAATACGTCTTAAGACGTTGGCGGAAGAGACGGAGGTCCGAGATAGTGCGAAGGTCGGGGGGTAGGTCGTTCCAGAGGGCCGGGCCCGCCACAGAGAAGGCCCTTCCCCTGGGTGTCGCCAACCGGCATTGCCCCGTCGACGGCACCCGGAGAAGGCCCTCTCTGTGGGAGCGGATCGGACGAAGGGATGTATGGGGCAGGAGGCGGTCTCGTATATAGCTAGGCCCCGAGCCATGGAGCGATTTAAAGATGGTTGTCAACACCTTGAAGCGCACTCGAAAGGCCACAGGCAGCCAGTGCAGCTCGCGCAGGAGAGGTGTTACGTGGGTTTGCCTTGAGGCACCCATAATCACCCGCGCGGCCGCATTCTGCACTAACTGTAGCTTTCGAGTGCACCTCAAGGGGAGCCCCATGTAGAGAGCGTTGCAGTAATCCAGCCGGGATGTCACAAGCGCTTGAGTGACTGTGCGAAGGGCTCCCCGGTCCAGTAAGGGGCGCAACTGGCGTATCAGGCGTACCTGATAGAACGCCCCCCTGGCCACGGCCGCCACATGGTCCTCCATGGACAGCCGGGAATCCAGGAGGACACCCAAGTTGCGCGCCCTCTCCACGGGGGCCAGTTGTTCGCCCCCAATGGCCAGTGTTGGACTTAACTGGCTGAACCGGGGTGCCGGAAACCACAGCCACTCGGTCTTGGACGGGTTGAGTTTGAGTTTGTTACTACCCATCCAGATCCGTACGGCCTCTAGACACCGGGACAGCACTTCGATTAAGATTGAGACAAGCCGAAACAGAATCAGAGGACAACAAAAACAATATGGAGATTGGAAACTAAGTTATAAATATTCAGATTAAAGGAATGCATATGTATAACCTTAAGTAAAACATGCTCTGAAAGCATGTCTCCCAGAATAATACCATGATCTTTCATATTTCCAACATGAAAGAAACAGAATAATGGTTTTAAGGTACAATTGTAAATTCATATTGAACATTTTCTAAACTTCTTGTAGACCATAAGGATAGTTCCACAATGAAATACTTAAGGAGTTGGTAGAGTCCCAATTGCTGGATGGGTTTAGGCAGAGGTTGGACAACAATCTGTTGAGAATGTTTTTAATTCCAACAATGAGAAGCAAGTGGGATTCAAAGTCCTAAAGAGCTATTTTCAATTCTAAGTATAGGATTAAGAGGTAACTTCTGTAATTCAGTGAGAAATACTTTTGATCAAATATGTTAAGGATATAGTTGAATAGAGCAGGTTTAATTAGTTACACAATAGCAATGGCTACCAATCTTGTTCACAGCAAAATTCCTGAGTGCTGAAACCGCATACGTGAGACAAAAAGGGCACACTTGAATAACAAAATAACAGAGTTGAAAGGGACCTTTGAGATCTTCTAGTCAGACTCCCTGCTCAAGCAGGAACCTCTATACCAGGGGTCTCCAACCTTTGCAACTTTAAGTCTGAAGGACTTCAGCTCCCAGAATTCTCCAGCCAGCACAGCTCCATCAAAGCTGGCTGGAGAATTAACTGCCAACGACTTTTATTTTTAACATCTGTATTTATCCCAAAACCCACCCGAATTTTATCTGTATAATTATTGAATTTTAACTATCTATTTAATAATGTATTCCAGAGCAAGCCTGCTATCGCTGCGAGAGTCCCCGCTCTCGCAGGTATGGCCCCTTGATTTATCTAGGGCCCATCTCGATGACGGTATTGTGAATCCGAAGAGATGGGCGAAGCGCGGCCTTAGGGGATTTTTAGTTTTTAATTTATTTAAATTATCTTTTTTAGGGGGCTCAAGGGAGGGGGGTAGATATAGATAGATGGAGATTGAAACAGTGATCAGTAGTAAGGGCCAGGATAGCAGTCGACGGCGGGAAGCGGAAGGCGAAAGGAAGGGGGATACTCGAGTCGTTCCTCAGGAGGGCATACCAATTCAGAGGGTCGTGGGGAGGGGCAGGACCGAGGGGAGACAATTTTCATCCTCCCGGTTGGTGGCACGC
Organism: Rhabdophis nuchalis; assembly: GCA_039707465.1. Taxonomy (NCBI): domain Eukaryota; kingdom Metazoa; phylum Chordata; class Lepidosauria; order Squamata; family Natricidae; genus Rhabdophis; species Rhabdophis nuchalis. Next base: position 24,885,644 of record CM077647.1, on the reverse strand, counting down.
AGCCGTTGGTTGCAAACGGTCGGGTGCCACAACCCCCGCAGGCTAGGTGGCCAGGGAATACAGAGCCAGGGTCTGCGGCTGATGTTTTGCAACGCCAGGTCCGTTGTCAACAAAGCCCCCCTCATTAGTGACCTTGTGTCAGAGGGGGAGCCGGACCTGGTAGGAATTGCGGAGACCTGGTTGGGCCACGAGGGAGGACATCCCCTCGTTGAAATGTGCCCACCAGGCTACCGCGCATTTCATCAGCCGCGGGCCCTAGGCAGGGGTGGTGGGGTAGCGGTCATTATTAAGGAAGGCCTTGAGCCGAGAGAGACCATTGTGCCTCAGACTTCCGGCTGTGAGTCCCTCTGCGTGAAGTGGGGCCTAGGGAGGCAGTTGGGCTTGCTGGTTGTATACCTGGCTCCCCGCTATGTAGCAGCAGCCCTGCCCGAGCTCCTGGAGGTGATCGCTACGGTGGCAGTGGAGATCCCCCGACTTATAGTCATGGGGGACTTTAATCTGCCATCGTTGGGCGAATCATCCGTGGTAGCTCGGGAGTTCATGGCTTCCATGACGGCCATGGACCTGACCCAAGTAATTCAGGGCCCCACCCACGAGGGTGGACATACGCCCGACCTCATCTTTGTCTCGGGCCAATGGAAGAGTGATCTGGGTACAGGGGACATAGTCATCACACCCTTGTCATGGTCAGACCACTCACTTCTCCGGCTCGACTTTCCGACCGCTGCTCCCCTCCGCGGGGAGGCGGAACCAGAGTCACCAATCTGGTACCGCCCCAGGCGCTTGATGGACCCGGATGGGTTCCAGACAGCGCTTGGGCCATTTCCTGTATCCCTGACCCGCGCCCCGATGGAGGACCTCACGGCCGCATGGAATAGTGCGGCCGTGGGAGCCTTAGATCGGGTCGCGCCCTTGCGGCCTCTCTCGCGGCGGCGAACCACCCTGGCTCCTTGGTTTACTGAGGAGCTGCGGGTGATGAAACGCCGCAAGAGATGCCTAGAGAGAAGATGGAGGGCTAGCCGCTCTGAATCTGACCGGACACAGGTAAGAGCCCATTTACGGACTTACATTGTGGCGCTGAGGGTGGCCAAACGTCATCATTGTGCCACCCTCATAGCATCCGCAGAAAACCGCCCTGCCGCCCTGTTTAGGGTGACCCGCGCCCTCCTTCAACAGAGGGAGCGGGAAGCCCCGCTACAGGGTAGAGCAGAGGAATTTGTGATTTTTCTGCAGGAGAAAACCGCCCAGATACAGAGTGAGCTAGCCCCCATTCATGGCCCAGTGGGATGCCACGAGAGAGATCTTGTTTGGGAGGAGTTTGACCCCGTTGCTTCCGAGGATATGGACAGGCTACGTGGGCGACTGCGAGCCACCACATGTTTATTGGACCCGTGCCCCTCCTGGCTTGTACTGGCATCCTGGGAGGTGACACGAGGCTGGCTCCAAGAGGTTGTCAACGCATCCTTGAGTGAGGGTTCCTTGCCTGCCTCCCTAAAAGAGGCTATGGTGAGGCCCCTCCTCAAGAAGCCCTCTTTGGACCCAGCTCTTTTGAACAACTACCGTCCAGTCTCCAACCTTCCCTTCTTGGCGAAGGTTGTTGAGAGTGTGGTGGCACAACAGTTTCCCCGTCACCTGGAGGAAGTTGACTATCTAGATCCGCGCCAGTCCGGCTTTCGGCCCGGGCATAGCACCGAGACGGCATTGGTCGCGTTGGTAGATGATCTCTGGAGGGCCAGAGATGGGGGATGTTCCTCCATCCTGGTCCTATTAGACCTCTCGGCGGCTTTCGATACCATCGACCATGGTATCCTATTGCATCGGCTGGGGGGGTTGGGGGTGGGAGGCACCGTTTTACGGTGGTTCTCCTCCTACCTCTCTGGCCGATCGCAATTTGTGCGGGCAGGAGAGCAGAGGTCGACCCCGAGACCCCTCACATGCGGGGTGCCTCAGGGGTCGGTCCTCTCGCCTCTCCTGTTTAATGCATACATGAAGCCGCTGGGTGAGATCATCCGTGGTTTTGGGGTAGAGTACCACCTGTACGCTGATGACACCCAGCTGTACATATCTACCCCAAACCACCCCAACGATGCCGTAACGGTGATGTGCCAGTGCCTGGAAGCCGTGCGGATCTGGATGGGAAGTAACGGACTTAGGCTCAACCCGACCAAGACCGAGTGGCTGTGGTTTCCGGCTGCCCGATTCAACCAGCTCTCTCCAACGCTGGCCATAGGGGGCGAACATCTTGCCCCTGTGGATGGGGTGCGCAATTTGGGTGTCCTCCTGGATACCCGGCTGTCTATGGAAGAGCAAGTGACAGCCGTGGCCAGGAGGGCGTTCTACCAGGTTCGCCTGGTTCGCCAATTGCGCCCCCTATTGGATCGGGACGCCCTTCGCACAGTCACTCATGCCCTCGTGACATCCCGACTGGACTACTGTAACTCTCTCTACATGTGGCTCCCCTTGAGGTGCACCCGGAGGCTTCAGTTAGTTCAGAATGCAGCCGCGCGAGCAATTATGGGGACCACCAGGTTCACCCACGTTACACCGCTCTTGCGCGAGCTGCACTGGCTACCTGTCGTCTTCCGGGTGCGCTTCAAGGTGTTAGTTATCATCTTCAAAGCGCTCCATGGCTCGGGACCTAGCTATCTGCGAGATCGGATCCTGCCCCACACATCCTCACGACCGATTCGCTCCCACAGAGAGGGACTTCTCCGGGTGCCGTCCACTAGACTTTGTCAGCGGGCGACGCCCAGGGGAAGGGCTCTCTCTGTGGCGGGCCCGGCCCTCTGGAACGACCTTCCCCCTGATATTAGAACGACCACTGACCTCCGCTCCTTCCGTGTAAAATTGAAGACCTATTTCTTTCGACTGGCTGGCCTTGAATAGTTCTCTCTGTCTATTGATTCCAAATATTTTAATGGGTTCTTAATCTTAATTATTTTTAGCACGGGTAATACTGTTTAATTCTATTTTAAAGTATGTATTTTGTATTGATTGTATATTGTTTTTAGCTTCTCCTGTGCACCGCCCCGGGTCCCTGTGGGGAGAGGGTGCGGTTAATAAATTTGAATTTGAATTTGAATTTTTGAAAGGTTGGAGACGCCTGCTCTATACCATTTCAGACAGAGGATTGTCCAATCTCTTCTTTAAAAACCTCCAGTGTTGAAGCATTCACAATTTCTGGAGGCAAGTCATCCCATTGATTAACTGTTTTAACTGTTAGGAAATTTCTCCTTAGTTCTAGGTTGATTCTCTCCTTGATTAATTTTCACCTATTGGTTCTTATTCTGCCTTTAGGTACTTTGGAGAATAGATTGACTCACTCTTCTTTGTGGAACACTTGGAAAAGTAGCAATGAATTGAAATTTTACATTATCAGTAATATTCTTTAATTAGATATTGTGTTTTTTAACTGAAGGTAAAACTGGTTGCTAAGCAAAAGAAGTAATTTTATTATGTAAAATAAAAATGCATTAGTTTCACTTACACTCTTATATTAGAAAGGAGTCAGACAGGCTCTTATTTACTAAGTACAGTACAAGAATTTGAAACTGCATATCTATTCATTTATTTCAGTTCTATCTGTGGATTTAGGATTTTTTTTTTTTGCCTGACTTGTTCCTACAGCTGATTGAAGCAACCCCACTGCCTCATTGCTCTTAGTGTCCATTTCAGAGGAGAGAGCAGATGTGTTTGAGGTGTACACCATCGATCACTGAAACTAATGGGAAGAATAATTGGTTTCAGTTGGCTTTACACCAGACCCTTGGCTCTCCAGTACAGCATTGTGCTCTCTCATCTAAAACTTACTTCCAAAAGAAACATATTTCAATTTATGTATTAGTGTTTTATTAAAGGAGACAGCTGGAAGAGTAACAACTGCCAACCTGCTCCCCACAGAAAATAAAGTTTTAATGAATAGTTCTGTTACAGGGCATAGCAGGAGGATAAATTGTTCTGAGACACGTTAAGAATCAAGACTAAGTCAAAATTAGACACTTGGGATAAGGGGGGGAGAAAAAATTAATCTTAGGAAAAATCAGAATATTAGTCATCACCTTGTTACCTTCATTGTATTGTGATTACGCCATTAAGTAACTCAGCATGCTACAGAAATGGTCCTCAAGCGGGCACCTTCAAATTACATTTACCATATTTTTAGACAAATGGCCTTAATTGGAAACTGTACGTGCTTCAGCCCAATACACTCATAGGACACTGTTTAGGGAAAGTTATATTATTAAATTATTTCTCAAATTCTGTTATAATTTTAAATGATCACATAAATTATCCTACTTGATAGGAGTTAGGAATCCTTAGCCATTAAAAATTAATTGTGAAATCCTTTAATAATTTGAAACGGTCACATAAAATAATTTTGGGGATTTATGGATCCTTGGCCATTACTTTTTTAAAAAAAATCCTCAACCATTAATCTGTCTGAAGATAGATATAACTTATCTATCTCTCACCGCCCCAGGTCCCTTTGGGGAGAGGGAGCGGTCTACAAATTAAATTTATTAAATTTATTATTATTATTATTATTATTATTATTATTATTATTATTATTATTATTATTATTATTATTATTATTATTATCATCATCATCTAAAGCAGACTGGTAATGTTGTGGGCCAGTGTCCCACTTAGATCAAGTTGTGGACACTTACAGTAAATCGTTGCCTATTCATATAGTGTCTAACACATTGAGTATGACCAATAATAAAAAAATCTATTTTACTATTAGTGACAGAAGAACGTTATTGTTCTCCCATCCAATACTCCTTACAACCTGGAAAAGGTGCGTCTCTGTTAAGTTTTTCAACTAAAACAAAGTCAGGTGGAACAGGAGCCTTGATGGCTTATAAGAAAGGATATATTGGTGCCCATAAGTACCAGGTTGCATACTTCTGGTTTAAGTGCTATATTTCTGAATTTTAGTTTATACTGAATAACTGTTTATATATATATATAACAACTGTTTATATATATAAGTTTATATATAACAACTCAATATATACTGAAATCCCAAGAGTATATGCAGATAGTTCTTGACCACAATTGAGCCCCAAATTTCTGTTGCTAAGTGAAACATTTGTTAAGTGAATTTTGCCCCATTTTAAGACCTTTCTTGCCACAGTTGTTAATTGATTTATTGTAGTTGTTAAGTTAGTAAACCAGTTGTTAAGTGAATGTGGTTTCCCCATTGACTTGACTTGTCAAAAAGCTGCAGAAGCTGATCACATGACGCCCCAGACACTGAGATCGTCATGAATATGTCAGTAGCCAAGCATCTGAATTTTGATCACATGAGCAAGGGGATGCTGCAATAGTCGTAAGTGTGAAAAGTGGTCATAAGTACTTCAAACAGTCACTATATGAACTGTTGTAAGTTGAGGACTACCTGTATATGACTTGAGAAATTTTTCATTCTGTTCAGCATTCTGTGCCTCCTGAGCATGTTCAGGGTACTTCTGGACAATTTCTGGAAATTTGTAATTTTAGCCTGTTACCCTGGTTAAACCATGATTTTCCCTCCTACATACAGTCCGACATATGTAGTTCATTATTAACAGGCAATAATTTCCCACAGTTCCTAACTTGATGATATAATAATTGAGATGATGAGAAATGAAGTCCAGCTGATGCTGCTTGTGCAGGCAGTTGGATTAGATGACCCCCAACTCTGTTGCTATGTTCATATAGAATGGTCCAGATTGGGGAAAGATGATATAATGGAATTTCACAAACACCTTCAAAGCATTTTTCTAGTTAAAAAATGAAGAATAGAAAAGAAATAAAGAAAACACAAATATGAATCTGTATTTACACCTTATGTGAAAGAAGCTACACATTTGTCCAGCTAAGATGAGTCAGAAGTTTAGCAGGGAAGAACAAACTTTTCTGACAAGGTCCCAATGCTATGGAAGGTCTCTCTACTCCCATCATCCCTTTGGTTTCATCATGTAGATAACATATGATTTGTGAGAGGCAACCATTTTCTAAGGGAGTTGATTACCATTTGTGAAATTATACTATATTTATAATTTAATTTATTGATTTCATTTTCTGTATTTCTCTCCTTTTTTGTGATACTGATATTTTATTCTGATCTTTATTTCTTTGCTGTTAACATAATTCTGCTTGTTGGTAATGAATAAAATAAAGCACATGGGAAAACTTTTATCAGGATGTACTTATTTATTTTAATAGAATACCTAACAGTACTATAACCACCATACATTTTCAAGTTATCCCGGTTTTCATGCAGACAAAGTTACAAATAATTCATTTACCTCCTACTGAAAGTATTTGTTTTTCCTACTGGAAGTTACCTGGTCCAATAGTTCTAAGCAATCACGGATAAGCATCCTAATTTTCATTTTTGCTTTGTTAAGGTTTTCCTTTCATACAATCTTGTTTTTGCTCAACACACTATAATTTCCATTATACTATGCCGTTGTGGATCAATAAATCCTGTAAGAAAGAAATGGAAAGAAGCATATAAGATTTTATAGCAAGTTATAGAACTTTAATTTAGAACAAACTGATCTTGCCAAGAGTTGTCTCCAAGAGATGTTTACTGAAAAGCAGTATCTATTTCCTGTTCTTAGAGCCTCTTCTCCAGAGATTCCTGTACTTGGACACAAACTTTTGAAAATAACATTTTTATTCCTCTATTGGTGTTGCAATTTTAGAAACTAGTACTGACATTATGGCTGTCTCAAAAATTGTTGTGAAAGCAGTCAGCTAAATAGACTATATCTTTCTCTCACCTAAGCCCCTTTGACAGTGCTGACAGTAGTATACCACTTCTCAATGGCTCCTAGTTAGCAGCTATTATTTTCATTTTCCAAAGTGGTGCCTGGATAACACGTGGAACACCGCTCTCCTAAAGCGGTGTTCCACGTGTAATGACATAATGCTATTCCTGGAATACTTTCTACTCATTTCTACCACCTTTAAAAGCACAGGATACCTCTGACAAACATAAATACTGAAAGTGCTACCACTGGACTTGACATTCCAATGTTACAAAGAAATTGCATTATATGTATTAAGTAATCATGAGTGGCATTCAGGCAAGTGCATGAGATTACAGGTAGTTGTTGAGTTACCACCACAATTGATACCAGAATTTTGGTGGCTAAGCAAGGAAATTGGTTAAGTAAATCACACTCAATTTTACCCCTTTGTTTCTCATAGTTGTTAAACAAATCACTACAGTTAAGTAAATCATATGGTTGTTAAGCAAGTTTAGCTTCCCCCATTGACTTTGCTGGCTGGAAGCCATCTGGGAAGGTCGCAAATAGCAATCACACAACTCCAGGATGCTGCAACCATTATAAATAAATGCTGTGATGGTCACAAGTGTGAGGAATAGTTGTAGGTCACTTTTTCAAGCGCTGTTGTAACATTACAAGGAACAAGGAACCAGGAAACAAATAGTTGTAAATTGATGACTCTTTGTATGAGAAAAAAGTCAGTTGCTATAATAGAAAAGGCACATGTAGAATAGAAATGATGGTCCCATCAGTTCTCTGCTTATTCCCCAGGTGATAAATACTGAGTTATTTGTAAGCCTCATCTTAAAGACAGCTGTTGGGGATCGCACTTAATTTTTAATCCATACATTTTTAAATACAGAATCAATGACTAAGTTAGCACAAAGTGACTCACTTTCTAACCATAGTGATTCAGTGACAATCAGCCCTTTCCTGGGTTATGACTTGCACCACTGCCACTACTGCTGAGAAAGAACCCTGGCAGCTTCCAGTGCAGGGATGGCAATTTGACAAACAGTTTGAGAAACTACATCATAGAAGAAGGTGGTATGTCTACCATGGAGGATGCAATCTTTATCAATCTGGATAAGGGAGGCTGATGGAGTTTTAATCACTTGCCAGGGAGGCAACAGGTGGGGCACATTCCTTATAATTTGCTGTTTAATAATAACAAAATACAACAGGGAGAGAGATACATGTACACATACTATTGAGAAGCAATAGATATATTAATTTGAAAAATTAAAACAAAATTAGTCTATGTGTGAAATGTCAGACTTTGTGAAAATTACTTTCCAAAATTCTTTTATGCATTGTTAGCAAATTATGATTATGTGACAGACTTCCCAACCAAAACTTCTCTTAAGAAGAGAATTCTATAATGAATAATTCTGTGTAAATATTTTCTGAAATATTTTAGAACTATTGAATTAAAAAAATTTACCGTATTTTTCAGAGTATAAGACACACCTTTTTTCCTCTAAAAAGAGGCTGAAAATCTGGGTGTGTCTTATACATCGAATACAGCATTTTTTGCCTCCTAAAACCCCGCCCCTTCACCAAAATGGCCGTGCGCATACCCTTATGGAGGTTTCCAGAGAGCTCCTGGGGGCTGGGGAGGGCAGAAATGAGCAAAAAACAGGGCGTTTTTGCCCCCCAGCAGCACTCTATGTCTCCATTAAGGCTATGCATGCTACTTTTTGACCAAAAAACGGCTGGTTTTCACGAAAAAAGGGCCTTTTTTCCTCATTTTGCCCCCCCCCCTCCAGGAGCACTCTGCAAGCCCCCCCAAACCTATTCATGCGTTTTATTATCGAGGATGGACTTATTGCTCCTGAGAGGTGGGCGAAGCGCAAACTCAGGGGGTTTATTTTTTATTTTTTAATTCGGATTTTAGGGGGTTCCAGGGAGGAGGGAGGGGATAGTCAGATGGGGGGGACGCCAAATTATAAGGCCGGCCGGCGGAAGTAGAGAAACGGAGGAGGGGGAAGGGGGGGTCGTTTCCACTGAGGTATTCTCCATCAATTCGGTCTTGGGGAGGGGCAGGGGCAGTGGGAGACGGGATGGACATCGGTTGGAGGACTGTGGCCGCTGGTTACAGGCGGTCACGCACTCCGACCTCCCATGCTCCCATCGCAGACTAGGTGGGCAAGAACCACAGACCCGGGGCCCTAGGCTGATGCTATGCAACACCAGGTCCGTGGTACAAAAAGCCCCCCTCATCCATGACCTTGTGTCAGAGGGGGACCCGGACCTGGTAGGTATTACGGAAACCTGGTTGGGCCACGAGGGAGGACATCCCCTCGTAGAAATGTGCCCACCAGGATACCGAGCCTTCCATCAGCCTAGGGCCCTAGGGAGGGGTGGGGGGTGGCGATTATGGTTAGGGAAGGTCTTGAGCCAAAGGAGACCACGATCCCTCAGACGACCGGGTGCGAGTCCCTCCTTGTGAAGTGGGGCCTAGGGAGGCAGTTGGGCGTGTTAGTTGCATACCTGGCTCCTCGCTATACAACAACAGCCCTGCCCGCTCCTAGAGGTGATAGCCAAGGCGGCGGTGGAGACCCCCAGACTGTTAGTCATGGGGGACTTTAACCTGCCGTCAGCAGGCGAAACCTCTGGGTTAGCTCGGGAGTTCATGGCTTCCATGACAGCCATGGACCTGACCCAAGTAGTTGTAGGCCCTACCCACGAGGGCGGACACACCCTGGATCTAATCTTCGTCTCAGGACAGTGGAGTAGTGATCTGGGAATAGGGGATCTAGTCATCACACCCCTGTCATGGACAGATCACGCTCTCCTTCGGCTCGACTTTCCGATCGCCGCACCTCACTGCGGGGAGGCCGAACCGGACATTCCTATATGGTTCCGCCCCAGGCTCCTGATGGACCTGATAAGGTTCCAAAGGGAGCTTGGGCCAATTCCTGTGGACTTGCCCCGCGACTCGACTGAGGACCTAGTGGCCGCATGGTTAAGTGCGGCCACGGGGGCCTTGGACCGAGTCGCGCCCTTGCGGCCTCTCTTGCGGCGACGAACCACCTGGGCTCCTTGGTTTACCGACGGGCTTAGGGGGATGAAGCGCCACAAGAGACGCCTAGAGAGCAGATGGAGATCTTCTCGCTCCGAAGCCGACCGAACACTAGTGAGAGACCTTATTAGGACTTACTTAGTGGCGATAAGAGTGGCCAAACATGAGTATTGTGCCACTCTTATTGCATCCGCAGATAACCGCCCTGCCGCCCTGTTTGGGGTGACCCGCTCCCTCCTTCAACAGAGGCCGCGGGAAGCCCCTTTACAGGGTCGAGCAGAGGAATTTGGGATTTATCTGCAGGAGAAGATCACTCGGATTCGGAACGAGCTACCCTCCATCGACAGTGGCCCAGTCGAGTGGGCCGAGACTGTTCTTGTGACACCATCTTGGGAGGAGTTTGGTTTTGTTACCACTGAGGATATGGACAAGTTGTCAAAGAGACTTAGGGCTACCACATGTTTATTGGACCCGTGTCCCTCCTGGCTTGTACTGGCATCCTGGGAGACGACACGAGGCTGGCTCCAGGGCATTGTCAACGCATCTTTGAGTGAGGGGTCCTTGCATGCCGTCTTGAAAGAGGCGGTAGTAAGGCCCCTCCTCAAGAAGCCGACCCTGGATCCAGCATTATTAGAGAACTATCGTCCCATCTCCAACCTCCACTTTCTAGTGAAGGTTGTTGAGAGTGTGGTGGCTCAACAGTTTCCGCGACACTTGGAGGAAGTTGATTATCTAGACCCGCGCCAGTCCGGCTTCCGACCCGGGCACAGCACCGAGACGGCATTGGTCGCGTTGGTTGATGATCTCTGGAGGGCGCGGGATAGAGGATATTCCTCTATCCTAGTCCTATTAGACCTCTCAGCGGCTTTTGATACCATCGACCATGGTATCCTATTGCGCCGACTGGGGGGGTTGGGGCTGGGAGGCACTGTTTTGCGGTGGTTCTCGTCCTACCTCTCTGGTCGGTCGCAATATGTGTTGACAGGGGGGCAGAGGTCGGCCTCGAGACCCCTCATATGTGGGGTTCCTCAGGGGTCGGTCCTCTCGCCCCTCCTATTCAACACATATATGAAGCCGCTGGGTGAGATCATCCGTGGTTTTGGGGTGGGATATCATCTGTATGCTGATGATACTCAGTTGTACATATCCACCCCAGACCACCCCAACGATGCCGTCGAGGTTATGTCCCGGTGCTTGGAAGCCATACGGATCTGGATGGGTGGTAACAAACTCAAGCTCAACCCGTCCAAGACTGAGTGGCTGTGGCTTCCGGCGCCCCGGTTCAGCCAGATTATTCCAACTCTGGCCATTGGGGGCGAAACACCGGCCCCCGTGGAGAGGGTGTGCAATTTGGGTGTCCTCCTGGATTCCCGGCTGTCTATGGAAGATCATGTGGCAGCCGTGGCCAGGGGGGCGTTTCATCAGGTATGCCTGATGCGCCAATTGCGCCCCTTACTGGACCGGGGTGCCTTACGCACAGTCACTGAAGCACTCGTCACCTCTCGACTCGACTACTGTAATGCTCTCTACATGGGGCTCCTCTTGAGGTGCACCCGAAAGCTGCAGCTAGTCCAGAACGCAGCCGCGCGGGTGATTACGGGAGCGCCTAGACACTCCCACATTACACCTATCCTGCGCGAGCTGCACTGGCTTCCTGTGGTCTTTCGGGTGCACTTCAAGGTTTTAACGACCATCTTTAAAGCGCTCCATGGCTCGGGGCCTAGTTATATGCGAGACCGCCTCCTGCCCCATACATTCCTCAGACCGATACGCTCCCACAGAGAGGGCCTCCTCAGGGTGCCATCGGCTGGACAATGCCGACTGGCGACACCCAGGGGGAGAGCCTTCTCTGTGGTGGGCCCAGCCCTCTGGAACGACTTACCCCCTGAACTCCGCACCATCTCCGACCTCCGCCTCTTCCGCAAGTGTCTGAAGACACACCTATTTCATCTAGCCGGCCTAGCGTAACCTCCATACTGACTATTAGATAGTTTTTAAAGTTGGGATTTTAATTCGGTTTTTAGCGCAGGGTTTATTTATTAGAATAAGTATTTTAAATTTTATATATTTTATATACTTTGTATGTATTTTAACATCCCTGTGCGCCGCCCTGGGTCCTAACAAGGAGAAGGGCGGGGTATAAATTTAATAAAATAAATAAAATAAAAAATAAATAAATAAATATTTGGGGGAAAACAGGCCCATTTTGGCAAAAAACGGGCCATTTGGAAGATTTGCACAGTGCAAAAGTGGGTTTCCCCCCCCCTTTTGGAAAGCTGTTTAGTTAGAGTGATTGATGAGAATTACATTGGTCAAGTACTGTGCCTGTAGAAACAAAGATTTGTTCCAAAAGTGGTCAATGATTTCCTTCTCCAGCACAGGGGTAAATACACCTGGAAACATCTACCTACCTACCTACCTATCTCTCTCTCTCTCTCTCTCCCCCCCTACCTACCTACTGTATTTCTCTCTCTCTCTCTCTATTTCTCTCTCTCTCCCTCTACCTACTTATCTATCTACACACACTCTCTCTCCCTACTTACCTACCTACTGTATTTCTCTCTCTTTCTCTCCCTCTCTATCCCTCTATCTACCTACCTACTTTAAAAAAAATTGCCTCTTCAAAACCTGGGTGTGTCTTATACTCCGAAAAATACAGTATTACTTGAGCCAATGGGCTCAAGTAAATCATGGGCTAAGAAATGGATAGAGGCAACAAACACTGCTTCTGACAATATTAAATAAGTGACTGTCCATTCCAACCTACTTTGGGGGAGGGAAAGATATTTAGCTCAATATTTTCCAATTCTCCAACTGTTGGAAGAAAAACAAACAACCCAGATTATTCTTTTTTGAAACAGGAGTTCATTTGAGTGTTGGGTTTTTTCCCCTATATTTATGTTATATTCGTCACTTACTAAACTAGCTCATCATTTAAGTAGTCTTAACCCATTTCAGATACTCACTCAAATGAAATATCACCATAATGTAATGTAGCCACTTCCTACAGATGTTCATAAATGAAAACTAAATTAAAAACCTCTCCTAGATGGCAGCAAAGAGATGGCGAAAATTGAAGCTGAAATTTGGTAGCCCCACAGCAGATGTGTGCATCACTGGCCACATTAACTAATCCTTATAGAGATTATGATCTAAAGGGATTCAGACAGCCTATACATGGCCCTTAGACAAGATTCCTAAGAGATGCCCAGACAAAGCTTCTTCTAGCTTAAAGAGAGTGAGGAAGCCTGGAAGCTAGGCTGTCTTTAAGAGAACGATATATAATTAATTTACAGTGTTTGAATACAGAACAAGCTTTCAGTAATTGGCTTCAGTCAATAGTTTTGCCACAGCAACTGAATCTGGTGCTGGAACCAAATGCTTGAAGGCTTTAGCAATATTTATATCAAGAATCCTTCACTTGAACCTAATGAGGACATGAAAGGTCAGTTGCCATCCTGTGCATATTTACATGGTAGTAAACCCAACTGAACTTTTAATATGTAAACATATATAGGATTTCATACCGTAATCCATACCTTACAAAGCAGCAATTCATTTTTTATTCTAGTCATCTAGTCACTTCAGAAGCAAATAAGTTGCTGATGTTCTGATCGGACTGCCTCCTTTGCTGAGAATAAAAGCAAGTGATTCTTCTCATAGTCTTGACCAAAGGAGCATGTTTCTTTTGATCCTACTTGTGGCTGAAAGGCAGGTTAGAAATCTGTTTGATAAATAAAACAAAATGAATAGTTTCTGTCTAAGAAAGTGAAAGATGTTCCTTAGTTCAGAAATATTGCATTATTTCTTTTGGAAATATTGGATGAAATAGTAGTAAATTACTTAGATTTCCCCAGTAGGAATTAAACACCCTGGTGTCGCAGGATAACAAGGTAAAAAGAAAAAAAAAAGGTTATCAATTAAAAGCTGTTCTACAGATAGTCCGTGACTTATGACAGAATTTCCATTGCTAAGCAAGGTGGTTGTTAAATTAGTGGTGTCTGATCTTATGACTTTTGCAATGGTTGTTAAGTGAATCACATTATTAAGCAAATCTAGCCTCCCCATTGATTTGCTCATAAGAAGCCGATGGGGAAAGTCACAAATGAAGAACCTATGACCCTGGGATGCTGCAATCATTGTAAATATATGCCAATGGCTAAGTTCCTGAATTTTGATCATGTCTTAATGTCACATGATCAAAATTTGGACTCCTGGCAACTGGTACTTAAAACAATTGTAAGTGTGAGAATGTAGGCCATTGTAACTTTGAACAGTTACTAAATGAATGATTGTAAATCAAGGATTACCTGTATATTACTAACATTTCACACTGACTCACACAGATTTCTCAATTTTATTGTTGCATTCAGACCTTGGAGACACATTTATATTTTAAAAATACACAAAGATAATAATACACATGGACTCTTTTTTAAAAGCATGTAATATTATTTCAAAAGTGAGCATTTTCAAGCCAATTTCCTGACATAGCCATCTAGTAATTTCTATCCTTGGAACTTTTCCTAGGCAACTCAATTTAAGTTATAAACAAGGAATGAATAACCGTAATAAGAAGAGTTTTTATTTAACTGTCTGAGCTTTCACAATATGCCATACCTCAGTTAACCATGGTCTGCTGAATAAACCATAGTTTATAGTTGGCCATAACTTATGATTTGTAAAACCTAGTGGCTAGGGTATCACAATACAGTAACCCAAAGTCAAATAAGCCAAAGGATATGGCATGATCTAAGAATTTAGCCATTCTTTTCATTGTTATCGCTACTTGAAAAGAATAATTATTTTACTGTATTGGTTGAAGCTATACCACCCATGTTTATATAGGACTAGCTATACCCGGCCACGTGTTGCTGTGGCCCAGTCTGATTAAATGGCCAACCAATCTGTGTGTAGATATACACCTGCACACATACACACAACCACCATATAACCCCCAACCTACCTACCTACTGTATTTCTCCCTCCCTATCTATCCCTCTACCTACCTACCAGTGGTGGGTTTCTGCAGGCTCGCACCTACTCGCGAGAGCCGGTTGGTGAAATTTAGAGAACCGGTGAGAGGGGGTTCCACCGGCGTACCTGGAAGTAAATCTGGCCCGCCGCTGCCAGTGACCCAACGGGAAGGAAAGAAAAAAAAGGAAGAAAGGAAAGAAAGAAAGAAAGAAAGAAAGAAAGAAAGAAAGAAAGAAAGAAAGAAAGAAAGAAAGAAAGAAAGAAAGAAAGAAAGAAAGAATTTATCATCACAATTGAGTTCAAAATTTTGGTTGCTAAGCAAGAGCGTTGCTAAATGAGTTTCACCACATTTTAAAAGGTGGCCACTCCCACCCTGTCACGTAACTGCCAAGCCACGCCCACAAAATAGGCCACACCTAGAGTAGGTTCTAAAAAATCCCTCTACCTACCTACCTACTGTATTTCTCCCTCTCTATCCCTCTACCTACCTACCTACTATATTTCTCCCTCTCTATTCCTCTACCTACCTACCTACTGTATTTCTCCCTATCTATCTATACACCTACCTACCAACCTACCTACCTACGGTATTTCTCCCTCTCTGTCTATCCCTCTACTTAGCTACCAATGTATTTCTTCATTTCTGCACCTACCTACCTACTGTATTTCTCCCTCTCTATCTATCCCATCTACCTACCTGCCTACCTACTGTATTTCTCCCTCTCTATCCCTCTACCTACCTACCTACTGTATTTCTCCCTCTCTATCTATCCCTCTACCTACCTACCTTACTGTATTTCTTCCTTTCTCCCTCTACCTACCGACCTACTGTATTTCTCCCTATCTATCCCTCTACCTACCTACCTACTGTATTTCTCCCTATCTATCCCTCTGCCTACCTACCTACTGTATTTCTATCTATCCTCCTACCTACCTACCTACCTACCTAATTTCTTCTTCACCCTCTACCTACCTACCTACCTACCTACTGTATTTCTCCCTATCACCCTATCTACCTACCTACCTACATTTCTCCCTC
The DNA here is from genome assembly GCA_039707465.1 of Rhabdophis nuchalis. NCBI lineage: Eukaryota > Metazoa > Chordata > Lepidosauria > Squamata > Natricidae > Rhabdophis > Rhabdophis nuchalis. The sequence continues at coordinate 24,869,818 of CM077647.1, read as the reverse complement.
TCTATCCCTCTACCTACCTATATACTGTATTTCTCCCTCTATCCCTCTACCTACCTACCTACCTTACTGTATTTCTTCTTTCTCCCTCTAGCTACCTACCTACTGTATTTCTCCCTCTCTATCTATCCCTCTACCCACCTACCTACCTACTGTATTTCTCTCTATCCCTCTACCTACTGTATTTCTATCTATCTATCCCCATACCTACCTACCTACTGTATTTCTATCTATCTATCTATCTATCTATCTATCTATCTATCTATCTATCTATCTATCTATCCCACCTACATACCTACCTACTATATTTCTTCTTCTCCCTCTGCCTACCTACCTACTGTATTTCTCCCTCTCTATCTATCCCTCTATCTACCTACCTACTGTAATACAATAATACAATAGCAGAGTTGGAAGGGACCTTGGAGGTCATCTAGTCCAACTCCCTGCCTAGGCAGGAAGCCCTATGCCATTTCAGACAAATGGCTATCCAACATCTTCTTAAAGACTTGCAGTGTTGGGGCATTTACAACTTCTGGAGGCAAGCTGTTCCACTGGTTAATTGTTCTAACTGTCAGGAAATTCCTCCTCAGTTCTAAGTTGCTTCTCTCCTTGATTAGTTTCCACCCATTGCTTCTTGTTCTGCCCTCAGGTGCTTTGGAGAATAGCTTGACTTCCTCTTCTTTGTGGCAACCCCTGAGATATTGGAAGGCTGCTATCATTTCTCCCCTAGTCCCTCTTTTATTAAACTGTATTTCTCCCTCTCGCTCTATGGGCCACCTGGGAGTTTGCTATCTCAGTGCCTTTTGGCCCTAAGATGCCTCCATACGTTGATGAGGAAATGACTGTTGGATGGGCAGGGCTACAGGGAGGTGAAAATCTATTCAGTGGGTACATTTTACATTTATGTACCTTGCACATGACACCTGTGTACTAGGCACAAAATGAGTACGTATTCTATTATCGGAAGTCCTTGGGAACATTGTCTGAAAATTTGAGGTAAATCGGTCCAGTAGTTTTTGAGATTAGCGGCTTTGTACAAATTATTTTACATTTTTATTTATATAGATGACAGTGGAATTGGGGATGAGATGGTATAGAGGAATCTATATAAGCAAGGGTTTGCACTTAATCACAGGCTCTAGAACTAGACTGCAATCTGCAATATAGTTCAAAACTGATGGTTCAAATATTGAAGGTTCTGTTCTATTCTGTTTCATTCCATTCCATTTCTGCATGAAAGTGGATTGCTTTCTTCTAAGAAGTACTTCCTAAAAGCAGATTTGATGCTCTGAAAATCCAAAATACTTTTGCAGTGTAAAATAGAAGAGACAAATTGACTAGAACAGATGAATGACATCTTTACTGACATGTGGTTACAATAAAACTATAAACATGAAAAATAATCCTGTTTGCTAAAATAATTAAAGAAATCTTGTTAAGAGTTACAGAACGAAGTGAGCCAGCTGTATAAAGACTATAGAGACAAAATATTCAGGGAAAGCATAAAGTGTATGAGAGCAAACTTAAAACAGCACATATACTACCAAAGGCAACAAAATACACCATATGGAAGAAAACAGCCATTCTCAACAAATTAGTGTTTAATAACAAGGAAATAGCAATCACAGCAAACAAAAAAACAAAAACATTTGTTATGCATCAGGAAACCTATTGGATAACAATTTGTCTCAGGCGTATTAAGGTATTTGTTATAATATACAGTTTTAATCCACGAGAAGGCTTACTCTGAGGTATGGGACATCAGATGCTCTTTTGCACTGTGGAAAAATAAAACCAAGAAGGCTGGAAGGGAAAAATTATTTTCATTCCTAAACTATGATACATTAAAGACTCATTATTTTCTTCTGGCATGATTTTTTTGTGAGCAAAACCCTATTTCAGAGCTGAACAATCTGCATTCCCAGGGCTCCAGGATTCCAACATAAATTCTACAGACACAGAAGCAACATTGATAGTGTACTTGCCATAAGTAATGCTGAAACAGGGTGCAGTGAGGGTAAAGGGGATGGCTGGAGCAATCCTGGACTCAAAAGCATTCTACTTCTCCTATAACCTTCTGGATGGTCTTTCTCATTTAAGTCAGCCTGGAATGCAGGTTGTTTATTACTGAGTTTACACATGGCACTACACTGTATGTGATTTGTTTGGTTAGGCTGGTCATCATCAACTGTGGTTTAACATAATGAACCAGATCATTTCCTCTCTTAATCAATTAAAATAGAAGGGAAAGAAGGGGATGGGGTAAACCCTGCTGGGGTCAAGGGGCTCGGACATGCCACCTGGCTACTTTGAGCTAGCAAAGCCCTGGATCTTTATAGCTGCTCTACTATTTCCTTAGTTGCAATCCTCCATCAACTCCCATAGATTACTTTTCACTGAACTAAATGGGGATAACTAAATGGGGTATGTATGGATCACATGGTATATATAACATTTAAAATGTTCTTCAAGTTATTTTTAGCACTTGTGTTTATAGAATAGGGAAAGATGGTAGGAATCTGGGAGCAGACGACACACAGCACGAAGTATTTGATACCAATTCTACTTTGTCGTTCCCAGTCTCATCCGTGCTGCAAAGTCACCAGATCCTCAGTGGCCTTTGTCTCCAGCAGGTATTGTCAAATGACATATTGCTTTGTAGCAAGACAAAGATCCATTATTTTATTATGGATGAGACAGTCAATCCGGCAAGTGTTACTGAGACTCATCCATATATGCACTCCTGGATTCTGTTCCTCAGCTATAATTTTAGGACAAGAGAATATGTTGGCAATTGTCATCTGGGAAGCCTTAGCAGGTTCCTGAAAACCAGATGTGAGACGAGATGGTTAAAGTTGGGTTCTAAGGAGTAGCTGATCTGTGTATAAGCTGACCAATTCCATCATACAGCTGGAATGAATTCTCCAAAACTTGATAGTTCTGGGAGAGTTAAAGTTGTCCTCATACAATGTAAAGTGTTGTGGAGCTTAAATCACAACTATCAAGTCAAATGTCAGCCCCACTAGGTAGACCAGATCAGGAAAACAACTCTATATCTCCATCAAAGTAATATTCTTTACTCTCAACATTAGGAATGGATGTGATTATTGAAGGTCCAATACATATATGGCATCAGATCTGTTTTAGATCTGGTGGGTTTTTTTTAATCTCAGGGAGGTTGAAATATGCACTAAAGGCAGACAACATTACCATTATTTGTTAGTCATGATAAAGTCACTTTCTGGTTGCTTTTTGGCTTGTTAGCACTATCTTTGTACTTCCCCCACCCCCAACAGTTCTATTTGATCAATCTGATGTAGCACCTTGATGAATTTGAATTGATTTCAGAGAGTGTTTGAGGTTTTTCTTGGGATCTGGTAAACATTTGACAGCAATCCCTGCCTGGAATGAGTGCATAATCAAATTCCCCCCCATGCAGCCTCTCTTGTTCATTGATCCCACGCAGGATTCTGATTTTTCATGGCCCTTCAGAAGATGAAACAACACAAATACACCATTGGAGAAATACAAACAGCCAATTCAACCAAGCACAGGGTAAGAGTCCATATCAAGGATTGTATTGTAGCAATAAGGACAGCTAAACATAGCTTCTCATCCAGTCTTATCATATACACAAATAGCTAGTAGCACTGTTTAAAGTGATCCATTCCCAAGCTGGGGAAAAGATAGGTCACAATAATATTTACAGGGCTATATACTCTAGGAATCCTGGTTTTATTTATTGTTAAAGTTTTTAATAGCTTTGACATTTTTATTATTAATTGTACACTGCTCAGAATCACATTCAGTGAAATAAGCAGCCATGTATATTTGTTAAATAAAAAATAAAATAAATCCGATGAATCAACTTATTTAGATCACTTTTGAATTAGAGCAGGCACTGTTGAATCAGCAGGATCATGTGCTGTTTACTTGATAAATGTTTGATCCTCTGACTCCTGAGAAAATGGAAGGCTACTTATATAAGCCAGTTGCTCATTAGATTCATGTATCTATAGTTGAACTGTAGAAAATCCATCTGGTGGATTCTCACTCCACTCAAGGTAAATTCATCCTTGAGGGGAGATGGGTCTGCCTGTCTCAAAGGAGTTGGTAATATACCCTCTGCTTGTGAAATCATTGCTGAACCCAACAATTCTGGGCAATGTTTATCTAGTTTTCAACCTTCTCCTTTAGGATACATTTAGAGAGGATGATTAGACTACAGTTCCAGCAGAGCCCAGAAACAAATCATCTGTAGCCCTTTAGTACTGTTTCATGCCACATTGCAGTGTACAAAGAACCTTTTTTATACTTATTTATGTCCTTTGCAGAATCGGGATATGGCTCATGAAATTGTCCTGGTTCTTTTTGCCACTAGCTTTCAATATCATCAATTTTGATATCCTGCTGGACTGTCTGTAGTATTTGGGAGGGGTTCTCTTCATGCTCAGCTTTAGCCAATGTCAGCAAATGAGGAAAAACCCATATCAAAAAACCCAGTTTGAAGAGTGTCTCACAAGACACTGCCAATCAAGTGCTGCTGCCAAAGTCTGGTCCCAGTGCTTGGAGACTGTCTGTATCAAAATGTAGAGGATTAGGCTTAAACTCAGTCCTGACCAGACCAAGTCACTACACATTCATGGTTCTCCATCTCTAGTTTTTATGGGGTGGCACTTACCCATACAGTATTTTGTAGTGTTGGCAGTGGGGCTGGAATCCTTCTTGATTACAGCTTCTGCCTGAAGAACACAGCAACTGTAATCAAGAAGGTGTTTGCACAGATTTAATGCACCAATTGCTCTCCTTCCAGGACTATCTCTTTAAGTCACTCATACCTTAGCCACCTTGAGTGAGGATGATTGCAAAGTGCTCTGTATGGTGTCAAACTTGAAGAACACTCAGAATGCAGTGACACAAGCCATAATGGTTTCAAGGTGCTGATCACCATCTTTAAAGCGCTCCATGGCACGGGACCTAACTATCTGCGAGATCGCATCCTGCCCCATACATCCCTTCGACCGATTCGCTCCCACAGAGAGGGACTTCTCCGGGTGCCGTCCACTAGGCTATGCCAGCAGGCGACGCCCAGGGGAAGGGCCTTCTCTGTGGCGGGCCCAGCTCTATGGAACGACCTACCCCCCGAGCTTAGAACAACCCAGGACCTCCGCACCTTCTGTGAAAAGCTCAAGACCCATCTCTTTCAGCAGGCCGGCCTGGCCTAACCTACCTCCAACCTTTTTAGTCGAAATATATAAATCGTTTTAATTGGCTTTTTAAGGGGTTTAGTTTTTAGAATTTTACGTTTTTTAGCACAGGGATAAATTGTTTAATCTGATTTTATATATTTATTGTATATTTATGTTTGTACGTTTTTTAATTCCCCTGTGCACCCCCCCCCGAGTCCCTTTAATATAAATTAAATTTTATTATTATTATTATTATTATTATTATTATTATTATTATTATTATTATTATTATTATTATTATTGCCACCCATGTAACCCATCTGCTATATAAGATGTACAGGTCTAGAAATTTAAGATGCTGATTATCATCTATGAAACCATTTGTGGCAAAAGGGATGAGGATTGCTTCTTTCCATTATCTCTGCCTACCCCCAGAAGATCAAACAAAGTTGGCATGCTTCATGCCCCACCCATTAAGCTAGATCATTCTCCCTGCTTGAAAGGGTACAATCCCAATGTGTAAGGACAATCTATCAAGCACCCTTCTGTATCTCTATGATGTGATGTGTCATGAAGCCATTTTACCTAAAACTGACATATATTATTGGATACATTTTTTCCTACTGGATTAAGTTACTATTCTTTCCAGCCAGGCTGGCTCCTCTAATCGTAGTGGAAAACTAATTCTTTTTGAAGTCAGTTATTTTACAAGAAATTACAAATCATCAGCTTTTTTAGGGCTGCAGTCTCCCTGATGCGCTATGAATACTCATTGCTATCAACTAACACGCCTTGCCTAAAAATACTTTCTTGAGTACCATGTAAGACCAACACAGTGTCTTACTAAATCGGATCCTGCCCCATCTATTCTACTAGTCTATATTTGCAGTGGCCAACTAATGGCACAAGGAAGTCCATTAGTCTCCCTGGAAATGCCCTTCAGAAGCACACATTTTTGTCAAGACTAATAGCTATTGATCCCCATGACTTCCATGAATTGATTCAAACCTTGTTTGAAGAAGCTGTTAGCTCTTCTCACCCACTTCACTCAGCAAGGTGTCTCAACCAAAATGTAAAAGGGCCTTAGGCTTGGCTAGACTCAACATTTCCCAACCTGTTACTGAGGAGAGATATCAATTTCGTGTGTTTGTGTGTGTGTTGTGCATGTGTGCATATCATGTGACCTGATTTTTTGGACTTTTTTTGTGGAAATCATTAAATGAATCTATTTTCTCTATGAGCTATTTGTTTTGCTCCACAAACTGGAAGTACGCGCTGAAAACTGACAAAAATGTCACAAATCATGATCATGTGCCCACAAGATAATACAAATAGCCATAAAGGACCGAGTTGCCAAGTGCTCAAAAAGCAATCATGTGACTGCAGGGCTGGGTGTATGCCGCTGTTATAACATTGAAAAATTGTCATTTTGTAAGTTTAAAGATTTTAATAACAATTAAAATACACTTGTACTTGTGATTGGCAGTGGTTAGAATGCAGTACTGCAGGCTCCTTGTGCTGCCTGCAGTTTGGCAGTTTGATTCTGACCGGCTCAAGGCTGACTCAGTCTTCCATCCTGGGTAAAATGAAGACCCAGATTGTTGGGGGCAATTGTTGCTGACTCTGTAAATGGCTTAGAGATAGCTGTAAAACCCTGTGAAGTGGTCTATGAAGTCTATGGAGATTCTCAGTCATCCAGATCATGATCGTCTCAAAGGTGCTTTTTCAAGAGGCAACTGGACTTTCTGGTTTTTCTTTGAAGATGTTTTGCTTCTCATACAAGAAGCTTCTAAGCGCTATTGCTACATTTTCTTTTTAACTTTGTTTTATGCCATCCAGAATTGTCTATGAGATGAAGGGCCATATAAATATGACAAATAAAATGTATTTTTTTAAAAAAAATCTGTAAGTAGAGATAATGTTCCTACAATGGAGGGGCTGCCCATAATACACTGACATTTAGCAAGAAATGCACTCTAATTTCTAGCTAAAATTTGGTTGCTTTAGCTCCTATCTTAAGTCCTGTTATCAGATCAATCTGACCATATTTCAGAGAATGTTGCTAAATATTACTCTAAAAATACCTCGTAAAATAAAATCTAGCAACTTATATTTCTACTCCAGTTTTTCTGATCACCACATTCAGATAGTTCTTATCTACCTGTTTATCTATAATACTTAGCTGCAACTTAATGTATATTTCAATTGTACTTCTATAACTTGTGTGTACAGATATTGGAGATATGATAAATCAGGATCATTTTATATCAAAAAAAAGGAGTCTCACATACAACAGTAAAACTTACTTACTTCCTTTTTACTACTTTGGGTGTTGAGTAAAACTGTTATAGCTAAAATCTAAGATAATACTTACAATTATGTTATATATTAAACTATTTAAACTTTCAGAAAGACATTCGTGAATGTTGTTCATTTACCACACAATCTAATCCACACAAATAGAATTCATGAGCTAAGAAAATGTTTCTCTATTTAAGTCTTTAAAAATGAAGGCCAGGAAACAAACAATAGATATAGAAATATTTCAAGCAATTTTTTCTGCATTCATTTTTTCATGAAAATGTTAATTTTACATACATGCAGACATATCTATTTACTAAAATAAAAGCAATAAACAATAGCACTTAGACTTATATATCACTTTACAGTGCTTTCCAGTCTTCTCTAAGCAGTTTATAGAGTCAGCATATTGCCCCCAACAATTTGGGTTCTCATTTTACCCACCTCGGAAAGATGGAAGGCTGTGTCAATTTCTTTTTTTAAAGTAACAGTAGTCATTTCCATATTTATTTATTTAAACTTATACCCTATCACAATCTGATGACTTTCAACATCTTACAGAGTACATAATACCTCCAAGGTCACTTCTAACTCTGTTATTCTCTTATTCTAATATACAAAAGTGAAAGCATCCATGATATGATTAAAAATAATAACAAAAAACCCAAGAACAAAGACAAACTAAAAAAGTGGCCCAATGTTTTGAGCATGCTTAATGTTTTGAACAACATTTAAATTAAGGGAATACACGCTTATATTTTGGATTTCCATTTTTAGTTTTTTCTGAAAGCCTGCTGAGAGAGGGCGAGTCTGATCGCAATAAAGAAGGGATTCTAAATATTGGCACTACCATGGAAAAACAATGCCTCTTAGCCTTGCCCACATCTTTCCTTCTAAAAGTGTGGGATTACAAGTTTTTCCCTGCAGAAATTAGTGGGTCAAGGCGATTCTGCTTGGAATAGGCTGTTCCAGATGTCAAGCCATAAAGTGGCTTATCAGTCAGCATCAGCATTTTAATGTATCCAGAAACCAATTGGCAACCAGTGCAGGAATTGCAGAATTTGTGTTATGTATTCCCAATGCCGAGAAACAGTAAGCATGCAGGATCCTGGTTCTAGACCAGCAGCCCCTAACCTTGGTGGCAGAAGGGATGGTTCTGCGCAAGCAGGGTGCAAGCGTGTGAGCGTGCAAGCATTTTTTTTTAATAAAAAGTTTATTTTTTCATTTTCATAACAAAAAACCATGTGTATACTGTTACATAACCAACATTATTTTTAATATTAAATATTTACATCGATTCGTCTTACCATCAACTCCCAAGAACAATTATTAGCTCTCCATAAGCATATTTGTATCATCTATCATTTTCTTATCCCTCTCTTCTCCTCCTCCTCCTTCCCTCCTTTCTTCCCTCTGTCATCCTTCTCTTCTCTACTTCCCCTTCCTCTCTCCTTCTCCTCTCTCCTCTTTCCACTCCTCCTTTCTCTCCTCCTCTTCCCCCTCTCTATCCCTCTTCTTCCCTTCCCTCTCTCCTCTACTTCCCCCTCCTCTTTCCTTCTCCTCTCTCCCCTTTCCACTCCTCCTTTCTCTCCTCTTCCCTCTCTCTCCAGTCCCCCTCTTCTTCCCTTTCCTCTCTCCTCTACTTCCTCCTCCCCCTCTTTCCCCCTTCCACTCCTCCTTTCGCTCTTCTTCCCCCTCTCTCCTATCCCTTTCTTCTTCCCTTCCCTCTCTCCTCTACTTCCCCTTTCTCTCTCCTTCTCCTCTCTCCCCTTGTTTTAATATCCTTTTATATAAGGCATAATTATATAATGGCATTCTGTTTATAAAACCAAGCAAAAGAGAAACAGAAACAATATCCATAAATAGATTTAGGTAAATTTAAAAATGTCAAAATCTAATCGGGTATCCATAAATTCTGTGCCCCTCGGAAGTAGTTATTATTCATAAGTAATCTCATTTTATTAATTTTAAATCTAAAAATTTTATCTTGTAATTTAATATCAATATATACAGCCATAAAGTGGCTTATCAGTCAGCATCAGCATTTTAATGTATCCAGAAACCAATTGGCAACCAGTGCAGGAATTGCAGAATTTGTGTTATGTATTCCCAATGCCGAGAAACAGTAAGCATGCAGGATCCTGGTTCTAGACCAGCAGCCCCTAACCTTGGTGGCAGAAGGGATGGTTCTGCGCAAGCAGGGTGCAAGCGTGTGAGCGTGCAAGCATTTTTTTTAATAAAAAGTTTATTTTTTCATTTTCATAACAAAAAACCATGTGTATACTGTTACATAACCAACATTATTTTTAATATTAAATATTTACATCGATTCGTCTTACCATCAACTCCCAAGAACAATTATTAGCTCTCCATAAGCATATTTGTATCATCTATCATTTTCTTATCCCTCTCTTCTCCTCCTCCTCCTTCCCTCCTTTCTTCCCTCTGTCATCCTTCTCTTCTCTACTTCCCCTTCCTCTCTCCTTCTCCTCTCTCCTCTTTCCACTCCTCCTTTCTCTCCTCCTCTTCCCCCTCTCTATCCCTCTTCTTCCCTTCCCTCTCTCCTCTACTTCCCCCTCCTCTTTCCTTCTCCTCTCTCCCCTTTCCACTCCTCCTTTCTCTCCTCTTCCCTCTCTCTCCAGTCCCCCTCTTCTTCCCTTTCCTCTCTCCTCTACTTCCTCCTCCCCCTCTTTCCCCCTTCCACTCCTCCTTTCGCTCTTCTTCCCCCTCTCTCCTATCCCTTTCTTCTTCCCTTCCCTCTCTCCTCTACTTCCCCTTTCTCTCTCCTTCTCCTCTCTCCCCTTGTTTTAATATCCTTTTATATAAGGCATAATTATATAATGGCATTCTGTTTATAAAACCAAGCAAAAGAGAAACAGAAACAATATCCATAAATAGATTTAGGTAAATTTAAAAATGTCAAAATCTAATCGGGTATCCATAAATTCTGTGCCCCTCGGAAGTAGTTATTATTCATAAGTAATCTCATTTTATTAATTTTAAATCTAAAAATTTTATCTTGTAATTTAATATCAATATATACAGGTCTTGTCAAGTATTTTACCCTCAATCTATTTTTTCTTTAATAATATCTTTAAATTCTGGTTAGCTATTAATATCTCTTATTTAATCCCATCATATCTCTATAGATTCCATATAATTGTCTAGAATTTTATAAGTAGCTGTTAATTGATTGATCATTTACCAAGAGTATTCTATAACCATCTAAATAGTATAGTTTCCCATCTATAGATAAGCAAATATATATCATTAACAAAAACATAATCTTATTGTAAGCATCTATAATTATTATTAACAATCAATTAATTAATAATCCTTGATAGTAATTTAAACACAACCTAATTATTACTCATCAAGGGATAGACATCCCTTTTTTCAACTGTTATCTCTCCAAGGATGAATTAAATTTGCCTCTTTTATAGTTCGCATTCTCCATCTCTTCTTTTCCCTCTTTCCAAGTTCTTTATAAACTTCCATTGGCACATTGTGATCCAATATAGCTGTCCAATTGTCAGCCTCCGCTTTTTGCTTGCTTCGGCTGTCATTTTGAAACGGGAAGGGAGGGGCTGTGGGTCTGGATATTAAGTGGGCTGGAGAGAGATGGAGCCCGGGCCTGATATCACCAAGGCTAACGGTCTTGCATTCCATTGTGATGATGCTCCTGAGCAAGATGCGCACCTGACATCGTGGACGACTCTGCATTAGATATTACACTGGGGTCAAAGTGGCTTAAGGGTTGGGTTATGCTTTGATACGTATGTTACGCACCTAAATGTTTCATTCCTTGCTTGACTTTCGCTGCGGTCTTATCATATTCAGTAAAAGTAACCTTAAACTTTCAAAAGAGCTTAAGTGTGGTCTTTCCTGATTTATGATGGAAGCAGTTCTGACACCAATCATAACGCTGACCAACTCATTTTCTCATATTTTGTTTATTTTTAAATGTCAAGTTTATCCCAGATGTGGTTTCTCCATTCTTTCCTTTTTTCCCCCCTTCCTCTTGGCAGCCCGGTTGAAATCCAAATTTCTGATAGGGTCTTGATGTTATCCCCTTTCCTGGACTTTCCCCTTCCTCCTCAGTTAAATCCAGTCCATTGTCACGATCGCTTTCCTTTTCTTCTTTAATTTCTTTAACTTCTTCACTTGGTATAGTAAATAACTTTCTATCAAATATTGCATGGCATTTTTTTAATTCTTTCAAGATTTCAGTCAGAAGCTCCTGATTTTCTGCAGTATATATATCTATGTGCGTAGACATTTTGGCAAATCCACAAAGTAGGAAACATAACTCCAATTACCTTGTTAGCGGTTAGTTTGTTTCTGTTAATTTGTTTCTATTCAATGTTTCCAAAAATTCTGCTCATACATGTCCAGCCACCGTTTTTCCGAGAGGGACACAATGTAACAAATAGTTTAAATAGCTTAGAAATGTTTCAATATTTTTTATTGGAAGGAGAACAGAAACAAAAAAGATAAAAATATAGTCCTTATTTAAGTTTAAAAATGCGCAATAGAGTATCCAAATAATTGTAAGATTGTAAAGGTGCTCCAAGTTTCAAAGTTTTGAGTGAAAAAAATTAAAAAGACAAAGAAATTAGAAAAATCAGACACAATCCGATCCCTTTCAGCGTGAACGGAAATGGCTATTTCTTTCATTCTTTCAATCTGCCATTTCAAAGCATTCTGTAGACCGGAGAAATCTCACAATTCAGCTAAAATTCGCAGCTTATATTTAGCTTCAAAGTTTTAGTGAAAAAAAAGGTTTCTTAGCAGAGTGTTTCAAATGTAGAACAAAGTACCTTCCTGATGGTATCCTCTCTTCCAAACAATTCCTTTCGTTTCCGGAGATTCTCCCTTTGCCTTGGTCTGCCCTCCAGAAAGGGGTGTGTGTGTGTGATTCGTCTCCCTTCAGAGATTTTGCTTCGTATCGGGCAGGGATCTTGCGGGATCCCTGCACCCAGCAAAGGCTTATCTCCTATTCACCGCCCCTCCAGGGTGGCTTAGATCCCTATGGAATCACGGGAGGGACGAAACCTAGCCAAGTCCCTGCAGCTTAGGGAGCCCGGTTGTGTCGGCGTGGGAGGCTCCGCCTTCTTCCAGCTGTGTCAACTTTCAGCCTGGTGAGAATCGAACTGCCAAATTGCAGGCAGCTGACAGTCAGTTGAAGTAGTCTGCAGTACTGACTCTAACCATAGTGCCACCGCGGCTCAAATAAGATTCCATACATGCCTTTAAAGTTAAATTTCAATTTTGGGCTGAATGAAAGTAGGCTGAACAAGAAAAACTAAGGTCGCTGTTGTTGCCAAAGGAAAGTTATATTTAACATACAAAATAATATTTTAATAATTCTTTTCTCACTTAGTTCTATTAACAAAATATCTAGGTAAGTGCATGGTCAGGATAGAACCAAATGATTATTATATTATTTCCCTGCTATTGTAGAGGGTTTCTCATACAGAAATTTCTTCATTAGTTTCAAAATTCCACATCATTTACAATAGCAGAGTTGGAAGGAACCTTGGAGATCATCTAGTCCAACCCCCTGCTTAGGCAGGAACCTTATATCATTTCAGACAAATGACTATCCAATATCTTCTTAAAGACTTCCAGTGTTGGGGCATTCACAACTTCTGGAGGCAAGCTGTTCCACTGATTAATTGTTCTGTCAGGAAATTTATCCTCAATTCTTAGTTGCTTCTCTCCTTGATTAGTTTCTACCCATTGCTTCTTGTTCTGCCCTCAGGTGCCTTGGAGAATAGTTTGACTCCCTCTTCTTTGTGACAACCCCTGACATATTGAAACACTGCTATCATGTCTCCCTTAGTCCTTCTTTTCATTAAACTAGACATATCCAATTCTTGCAACCGTTCTTCATATGTTTTAGTCTCCAGTCCCCTAATTATCTTTGTTGCTCTTCTCTGCACTCTTTCTAGAGTCTCCACATCTTTTCTACATCGTGGCGACCAAAACTGAATGCAGTATTCCAAGTGCGGCCTTACCAAGGCATTATAAAATAGTATTAACACTTCACGTAATCTTGATTATATTTCTCTGTTTATGTAACCTAGAACTGTATTGGCTTTTTTGGCAGCTGCTGCACACTACTGGCTCATATTTAAATGGTTGTCCACTAGAACTCCAAGATCCCTTTCACAGTTACTACTATTGAGCAAGATACCACCTATTTACTGAGCCACTTCTAAGTAGATGTAACCTAAAGTTGCCCAAGTCCTATTTATTGGTAAGTAGGTTCCATGAAAGTATGTTTCTTTTTTGTTTGCATTACTCTTTTAAATTACCATGCACACATTCTCTCAGCACAACTCACCTGACAGGATACCTATGGAGATAATAAAAGGAAGGAGTACCAGGTATGTTTATTATGAGTTACTTATAAAAATAATAAAAGTAGGATATAAATAAATTAGTGTACTAATGCTATTTGTGCTTTATCTATCTTTTTAAAGACCTGTTTAAATTAAACTACATATTAAAACATTAAACAATTCCAAGAGTATAAATGTAGGTATGCCTAAGGCATTAATTTTACATTTGGGCCAATGTAATTTACATTTTATTTCACATGTATTGCTTTTCACAAAGAATATTCCTACATATATATTTGTGTACATTGCACTTGTGTATATTAAAGCCCAGAGCCTGCTCCTTTCTTAGGTTGTATAGCACATTTTGGAAAATGCACTCCAGTGTAATCCAGCTAATGCACAATATGAGTATCAGATTTACATTACAGATTTCCATTTATATCGGCTCTATTAACTTGTAAAAACATGGGCTAGACAGATTGACCTCTAGCTTTTTCTAGGATCACACTTGAAGAGAAGGGGGGAATACTGGACATGGCTGTAAAGATTTAGAACTTCAAATTTTCCTTGAAAAGAGGCAGAGCTTATTTTCAGAAGATAATTGTCCTACCAGTCCTCAAGAAATAACAATATCATGAAGCTGTGGCATTTGTCCATTTCCAAAGTTATGTATTCACAGGCACTTTCAAATTGCAATTGTATCATCCCCAAATTTACCAAAAGCAATTTGAAAATCATTCATAATAATCTTCACTTCTCCCAACTTTGAAATATAGAGAATAGGAAATACAGAATATTATGAAATCATTGCCATGTCTAAGCTGCCTTTGGTTCTAGAATTAAAAACCCTTATCTTCTTCAACATGAAAAAAGAAAATAAATTACTTGCACTTTCATGTCCTCACTTAATGTTCTATGCATTTCTCTGATCATATGCAAAAAAGAAAGTTTCCTGAACCACAAGAAACTGTGAGGCTCTTAATTCACTTTAGGGAGTCTATAACTCAGAAAGTGGAAATCACAGAGAAGCAAAAGTTATTCCAAACAGGGAAGTCACGAGTTTCAGACTAGTTTTTCTGCACTCTACTGCAGCTGAGCCAGAAATAAATCAATTCAGCTGCCAAATAGAAGAGATGACAGTGTAAGATCATACAGACAGAACTGATTCAGCAGCAGTACAGTGATTCAGAGCACATGGGGGATCGTGTAGCACCTGTTGACAACTACTTAAACCAGTAGGGCCTTTGCTTGAGATTGTATGATTACCCTCCGCAGCTATTGCTCTCTAGAAAAACACATGTGATTTAAGGAGATACTGACAGGTGCCTTATGGGTTGCCTATGCACGTTCAAAGCACTGCACAGCACAGCCCACAAAATATCCCTTGGGCAATGCTTATAGCATCTATCCTATAATATACTGAGAAATATTTTGCAGTCTTGTCTAATCCAAAAATTGTGGGTTTTACTTGTGTTGCCATAATTTGTAGTATTTATGTCATTTCTATATACTATACTTATATGATTACCAGATTATTTTTAAGATGTGATTTCAAGTATTATATATCCATTAACAAATCTACACAGCAGTATTCTGTAATCCCATGCAATATCATTTTATGTGCATTCTTACAATAGCAGAAATATCTATAGTGCCTCACAGATGGGATTAATTCAGTTTGGGTTATAAACAAGTATATTTGTTATGGAGGATTCCCAAACTCGCAAATAGTACTTTTTTCAGAAGTCTTAGTCAAAAGGCTAATTTAGCCTTGTATTCAAATGAACAAAATGCTTCATGGATAGTATTTTTTTCTTCTGTTCTATTATGTCTGATGCTCAGAGGCAAAATTTGGACAAAACTTTTCAGAAGTGGTTTGCCATTGTCTTCTTCCTAGGCTAAGAAAAAGTGACTGGCCCAAAATCACTCAGTTGACTTTGTGCCCAAGGCAGGACTGGAACTCACAATACCTGGTTTGTAACCTTATACTTTAATCACATAGTTAAATCACAAATCAAATAGATTGTGACTACTATTTTGTCAGGAGCCAGACTGAGAATTCTAGAAAATCACACACTTAACACATCTGATGGCAGAAAAAGTTGAGAAAGATAGTTCTATAACTTGTACTGAAATCCTCTATTCATTTACGTGGGAATACGTTTAGTAAACTTGTGTTCAGAGTATACTGTATAAGTATAAGGCTGCATTTGATTTATGGTAGAACATTTAGTAGAAATGTTTCAAATTTGAAGTCAAATTTAACCATAATCCTATACTTTAAAAAAAAAGTACAGAATTAATATTTCACTGAATTTAAAATATCTAAGGCTAGTTACAGCATCGGTATAAGGAAAAAGTGATATACAACATCTTTTCCTAAATAATACATTTTTAAAAACTATATAAAGAAAGCTAAACACATATACTGTGCATTATAAATTAGGTTTTTAGGAATGAGGTTCTTTTGAAGTAAATAAAATATTTTATTTTATTTTTTTCTGTGTGTGCCTGTGGTGTATCTAACATACCTGTAGTTTTCATTTAGTGACTCTTCACACTTATGATGGTGATGAAAAAGTAACTTTGCGATCAAACCTTGCATGTACTATACAATCTCTGCAGGTCTATAAAGCCAAGGAAAGCTGAAGATAGTAAACACAATCATAAGTTCACTTAGTGACTGCTATACTTAATGACCAAGTTGCTAGTTACATATGAGATCGCCAAACCCAATTTGGTTTATCAATATACAATAAACATTAGATAAATAAAGAATATGTATAGTATGAAGCAGATGAAGGATGAAATTGCAATCAGATTGCATTTTAAGAGCAATTTGGTATATTTGTACTGTATTTCCAGCATACAAAATAAAATTCAACTATCTTTTTAAAATCTGAAATTCAGATGTAACTCCTCAACAGATAAACAATTATGCTTATCAGAAAGTTTACATAAAAATGTTTATATTAATCAAGTTTTAAAAATATTTTACATTGGGAGAAAGCGTATAAATATTTTACTATAACTTTTTTCCTTATGGAAAGTGTATCAGAATAGTTATGTGAAAATGGTAGCAGTTATTAATATCCTCTGTAGCTTCTTTGAAATTTCATCAAGATTTGAATGACTCCCAAACTAGAGTACCAGTGTTTGAATAGCCTAGAGTTCTTTTGCCCATGTTTTTGGCATAGGTCTGGGATGGCAAACCTATGGCACATGTGCCACAGGTGGCACGCAAAGCCCTCTCTGAGGGTGTGCCAGCCATTGCCCCAGCCCAGCTCCACTGCGCATGTGCATGGGCTACCTGCCAGTCAGCTGGTCTTCGGTTCTCCATCATGCATGTGCAAGGGGGCATATATGCAGGGGAAAGGGCACATGCACAGGGTACTAGCATTGCATTTGGGGGGCCTCGCACAGTGCCCCCACTTCTCATTTTGGCTTCTAGGTTGGTGCAGAAGGCAACCTGGAAGCCAAAGTAGGGCGCAGGGGGGGGGGCACGTGTGCAGGGAGGAAGGGGAGTGCGTGGGCATCACTTGCGCACGTGCAGGGCACGCAGATGGGAGACACACACACATTGCATAATGGATGCGGGCACAAGCATGTACTTTTGGCATGCAACGACAAAAAGGTTATTGACCACTTGCGTAGGTCATTGAAATCCTCTTTAGATTGTATGTATTGTTTTCTTTATTGTTACCCTGATTTCTCATCAGTACTTTATTTTTTTCTCTTTATTGTTTTTACTGTTTTAACAATTTGTAATCTTGACCCCAAACTTTGTTTGAATGGATTATTGGGTTTGTCAATATTATTTGGTTTTCTATGCTGCTGTCAGCCCCAAAAATAGAACAGATGAGTGTCCCCCAAGAAACATTTTTAAACAAAAAAATGGTGGCAATGCTGGACTGAAGGACTTACGTTAAATAATAACTTTTATCTTCCTATCTTCGAGTTTAAGGAAGAGGTTGAATCAGAAAGACATGTCTGCCACTGGTCTACATATTTACAACTAGAACAAAGATTTAAATTAGACAAAAATAGCTATGGGTTTAACTCTGTTAAAAATGAATTGGAAATCCTACTGTGTGGTAGTGATGAACATATTATTGCTAAAGTCTACAAAATGTTACTGAATTTGAATTTGGAAAGCAAATATGTAAAGCATTGTGTGATTCAATGAGCAAGGAACTTCGGATGCAATGTAAAGCTTGAACAATGGGAGAATATGTGGATAAAAGGTTTAAAGCCATGGAGCGCTTTAAAGATGGTGGTCAGAACCTTGAAGCGCACCCGAAAGACCACAGGAAGCCAGTGCAGCTCGCGCAGGATTGGTGCTATGTGGGAGTGTCTAGGCGCTCCCGTAATCACCCGCGCGGCTGCATTCTGGACTAACTGCAGCTTTTGGGTGCACCTCAAGGGAAGCCCCATGTAGAGAGCATTACAGTAGTCAAGTCGAGAGGTGACGAGTGCTTGAGTGACTGTGCGTAAGGCATCCCGGTCCAGTAAGGGGCGCAATTGGCGCATCAGGCGTACCTGATGGAACGCCCCCCTGGCCACGGCTACCACATGGTCCTCCATAGACAGCCGGGAGTCCAGGAGGACATCCAAATTGCGCACCCTCTCCACGGGGGCCGGTGTTTCGCCCCCAATGGCCAGAGTTGGAATAATCTGGCTGAACCGGGGTGCCGGAAGCCACAGCCACTCAGTCTTGGACGGGTTGAGCTTGAGTTTGTTACTACCCATCCAGATCCGTACGGCCTCCAAGCACCAGGATATAACCTCGACGGCATCGTTGGGGGTCTGGGGTGGATATATACAGCTGAGTATCATCAGCGTACAGATGATATCCCACCCCAAAACCACGGATGATCTCACCCAGCGGCTTCATATATGTGTTGAACAATAGGGGCGAGAGGACCGACCTCTGAGGAACCCCACATATGAGGGGTCTCGAGGCCGACCTCTGCCCCCCTGCCAACACATATTGCGACCGACCAGAGAGGTAGGACGAGAACCACCGCAAAACGGTGCCTCCCAGGCCCAACCCCCCCAGTCGGCGTAATAGGATACCATGGTCGATGGTATCAAAAGCCGCTGAGAGGTCTAATAGGACTAGGATAGAGGAATATCCTCTATCCCGCGCCCTCCAGAGATCATCAACCAACGCGACCAATGCCGTCTCGGTGCTGTGCCCGGGTCGGAAGCCGGACTGGCGCGAATCTAGATAGTCAACTTCATCCAAGTGTCGCGGAAACTGTTGAGCCACCACACTCTCAACAACCTTCACTAAAAAGTGGAGGTTGGAGACGGGACGATAGTTCTCTAATAATGCTGGATCCAGGGACGGCTTCTTGAGGAGGGGCCTTACTACCGCCTCTTTCAAGACGGCAGGCAAGGACCCCTCATTCAAAGATGCGTTGACAATGCCCTGGAGCCAGCCTCGTGTCGTCTCCCAGGATGCCAGTACAAGCCAGGAGGGACACGGGTCCAATAAACATGTGGTAGCCCTAAGTCTCTTTGACAACTTGTCCATATCCTCGGTAGTAACAAAATCAAACTCCTCCCAAGATGGTGTCTCAAGAGCAGCCTCGGACCGCTCGACTGGACCACTGTCGATGGAGGGTAGCTCGCTTCGAATCCAAGTGATTTTCTCCTGCAGATAAATCCCAAATTCCTCTGCTCGACCCTGTAAAGGGGCTTCCCGCGGACTCTGTTGAAGGAGGGAGCGGGTCACCCCAAACAGGGCGGCAGGGCAGTTATCTGCGGATGCAATAAGAGTGGCACAATACTCACGTTTGGCCACTCTTATCGCCACTAAGTAAGTCCTAATATGGGTTCTCACTAGTGTTCGGTCGGCTTCGGAGCGCGAGGATCTCCATCTGCTCTCTAGGCGTCTCTTGTGGCGCTTCATCTCCCTAAGCTCCTCGGTGAACCAAGGAGCCCAGGAGGTTCGTCGCCACAAGAGAGGCCGCAAGGGCGCGACTCGGTCCAAGGCCCCCGTGGCCGCACTTAACCATGCGGCCACTAGGTCCTCAGTCGAGTCGCGGGGCAAGTCCACAGGAATTGGCCCAAGCTCCGTTTGTAACCTTACCGGGTCCATCAGGAGCCTGGGGCGGAACCATATGGGAATGTCCGGTTCCGCCTCCCCGCGGTGAGGTGCGGCGATCGGAAAGTCGAGCCGAAGGAGAGCGTGATCTGTCCATGACAGGGGTGTGATGACTAAATCCCTATTCCCAGATCACTACTCCACTGTCCCGAGACGAAGATCAAATCCAGGATGTGTCCACCCTCGTGAGTAGGGCCTAAAACTACTTGGGTCAGGTCCATGGCTGTCATGGAAGCCATGAACTCCCGAGCTACACCAGAGGTTTCGCCTGCTGACGGCAGGTTAAAGTCCCCCATGACCAAAAGTCTGGGGATCTCAACCGCCGCCTCGGCTATCACCTCTAGGAGCTCGGGCAGGGCTGTTGTTGCATAGCGAGGAGCCAGGTATACAACTAACACGCCCAACTGCCTCCCTAGGCCCCACTTCACAAGGAGGGACTCACACCCGGTCGTCTGAGGGATCGTGGTCTCCTTCGGCTCAAGACCTTCCTTAACCATAATCGCCACCCCCCCACCTCTCTCTAGGGCCCTAGGCTGATGGAAGGCTCGGTAGCCTGGTGGGCACATTTCCACGAGGGGATGTCCTCCCTCGTGGCCCAACCAGGGTTCCGTAATGCCCACCAGGTCCGGGACCCCCTCTGACACAAGGTCATGGATGAGGGGGGCTTTTTGTACCACGGACCTGGCATTGCATAGCATCAGCCTAGGGCCCCGGGTCTGTGGTTCTTGCCCACCTAGTCTGTGATGGGAGCATGGGAGGTCGGAGCGCGTGACCGCCTGTAACCAGCGGCCACGGTCCTCCAACCGGTAGGTGCGGAATATAAATTTGAAAAATAAAATAAATAAATAAATAATTTCAAATGAATGTTGGAAATGTAAAGAAGGGACTTTTTATAACTTATGGTGGATATGTGATAAAGCAAAGAAATAATAGAGTAGGATTCATATTCTATGGTAAAAGTCCTTGTGCGCCAAAGCACCCTTGAATCCAGATGCAGCTGGTTACTAATTTGAACCTGTGTGAAGTTATGTATATGAGTTTTTATATTCAGCTACTAAGCATATTCCAATCCATTTTAAAACTCTTGTAGGGTAATAATTAGTATTGACTATGCAAATTATTCTATGGTATAACCTATTTTTAAGTACATGAAAAATAAATTGCTGTCACTAATCTGTAGAGAGGCTGGAGCTAACTATTATAATTAGACAAAATGAAGATGCAAAGTATTACAGATCTGGAAAAGGAATTGCACTCTAATGCACAGCTTTTTAATCAAAAGAACTCTATTATCATTCTTATAAATAGATGAATTTTATTACCCTTGTACATTCTAATGTTATCAGTTTATTCCGAACTACTTTAGTAGAATTTAAGTTTTCAAAGTGTGTTTTCTGTTTAAGATCTCATTTGGCTTTTTGGGTATTCCAAAATTCCAGGTAATCTAGCAACCATAATTTTCAATACCATTCAAGCCTGAAAACAGTGGCTGTCTCTGTTGGTAAAGATATACTTACTTATACATTAGTGTTTGGGAAATCTCTAATAGTAGATGTCCTAGACAGAAGTATGCCAGCTTTTTTTAAAAGTCCAAGATTTTGGTAATCTCCAAAAACATTCTCCATTTTCTTTTCTTGAGCCCAAAGATTCTCACTGTAAAAAAAAAGATTATTTTTCACTACTAGGAATTGAATAGTTTTAACATTAAGAGCATTATCATATTTAACATTATTTTGCATTATATTGGTCACTGTAAATAAAGAAAAAGGAAAAATAACTTCACACAGGTTCAAATTAGTGTGTGTGTGTGTGTGTGTGTGTGTGTGTACATCTTAACATTCATCTTAAAACATAACTTGAAAAAGCAAACCATTCCACTTTCACCTAGAATATCTGACATACTACTTCCTGTATCAATGTCTCCATAGTTTGGGATCCATTCTGGAGAATTTTTATATCTTTTACCAGCAAGAAAACTGGTTGACAGGCAAAGATCTTTTCAATATATTTTCCTGATTGCAAACTCATTCAAGAGATTAAAGCTGGCCATTTCTTTCTTTAGTTTTAGATAATTTAGTAGGCTTTAAAAAAATCTTCTATTTACAGTGAATTTTACCTGGTTTAATTCTCTCATGTCTTTAACTCCGATCAAATTGTAATTGTAAATTTCTATTGTTATTAAAATTTATTGTAGATACTCACTCCCATGGACTCTGGATAGCTTATAATACAATACAATAATAAAAGCAGTTAAAATTGTTTTATTCTTTTAAATTTATATATATTTAATACTTGTATACTTGCATAAAACTTATACAGCTTTTAATTTATAGGAACTCATTTGAAGAATTTGTGCAACTGCAATTAGTCCTGGTTATGACAATAGAGCCCAAAAGTTTCTGTTGCTAAGTGAGACAGTTAAATAAAGTTTTCCCTATTTTATGACCTTTCTTGCCACAATTGTTAAATAAATCATTGCAGTTGTTAAGTTAGCAACATGGTTGTTAAATGAATCTGGCTCTTCCATTGACTTTGTTTGCCACAAAAAGGGATCACATGACCATGGGATACTGCAACCATCATAAATATGAACCAGTTGTCAAGCATCTGAATTTTGATCACATCACCATGGGGATGCTGTAATGATCATGTGAAATTTTTTCAGTGTTCCTGTAACTTTAAACCATCACTAAATTAATGGTTGTAAGTCAAGGACTACTTGTATTATCCATATTAATTAGAATTAAAACCCATTACTTCAGAAAGATTTTCTTCTAAATTTGTATGTATTATCAGAAGAAATTGACCAATCGTATATAATTATGACAGAATATACCAGGGCACCACAGGTGACACTGACAGTTGTTATTATATTTTGATTTTACTGATTCTTGATTTTTTCATTGTTATTTTATTATTATTGATAATTACTTTAGCATTGTTATATACTATGGAATGTTTGTTCAGAAATGGGATATAATTTCACCCAAATGTACAGCAAGTGGAAACAGTGTTGGTTGCAGCTTCTAATCTATATTTATTCAAGGATGATAAATCAAATGACAATTTCTTCCCAATTCCATTGGCCTTTCAAAAGACATGCCATAACTATTTTATTGCAAGAAAAATTAGAAATCTTTCTTTGTCTGTGTTTGTCATGGCATAATCTTTTAGGGACTTGAATCCATGTGCTAACTCTTCTATAGTGGTGGTCTGGGAAGTGTATTCTATTTACCTACAGGAAATACTGTTTTCCCTTTCCTTTATCATTTCAAACACCAGAATCCACTCTGTTGATAACATGACAAAAGAAACAGATAAAAGGTTGTGTATGTGTTTTTCCTTCAGGGTCTTCTTTTGGAAGGGGATTTAGTACCCCACTCCATACATTTTTACTAATAAGTAGTAATTGGAATACTATATTAATATAGGAGACCGTGGTGATGGGTTTTTTTTTGGGGGGGGGGGGGTTAAAAGTAACGCAACCCATGGCTGGAAGTTGTGGCATGGCATAGGGCAGTTCGTGCCGTTATAAATCGTGCTGGTTCGCAAGAGCGCTCTTTTAGTTTGTGTTTCTTTTCATTTTTGCCTTCCTTTTAACTTTTTCCCGCGTTCTTTTTCCTCACGCGCTAGAGCTCCATGTTATTAAAAAAGAAAGAAAATAAAGTGAGAAAAAAAGGGAAAGTTCACTAACGGAGTTTTCGGGTGGCCGTCTGCCGTCTAGCTCCCTCCCCCCCACCTTCGGTCCGTCCTGCTCGGCGGCAACTCCACACCGGCCATTCCCGCGCGGAGCCTGGCTTGGTGCGCCTGAGGAGACTCTCCGCTTCTCGCCCCTCCCTTTGGGTATCCCTCCTGTGAAAGGAAACTCCTCTGTGTCCCTTCGATCCCACCCCGCTCCCTGAGGGGTGTCCCGCCCCCCCCCCCCCCCCGCAATAAACAGTACCTGCCTACTGGCGAGCAGAGAGAAACTTTTCCCTCCTGCCGGTTCAAACGCGCTGCCGTAAAGCGGGCGTCTCCCCTGGCAACAAGGTTCCGGCGGCCGAGCACTAGGTGTAGGAAGGTGATGTAAAAAAGTAAAAAAAAAAAAAAAAGCACCACGCGCGCACGCATACACACACACACACATACACACTCACACCAAACCTCCCAGTGTCGTAAACCAGGTCCGGGCGGGGGCTGAGGGGGGAGAGAGAGCAGGGGGAGGGGGGGGAGGAGGTGACTGGAGCATTTAGACACAAGCGAGAGGATCATGGCGGATGGCCCCAGGTGTAAGCGCAGGAAGCAGGCGAACCCGAGGCGCAATAACGGTCAGTCAGCTTCGCCGGGCAGCGGCCCGAGCTTGGCTGGGGCCGCTCAAGGCGCCGGGCCGGATCGGGCTGAGCTGGGTTGGAATGGGGAAGAAGGGGGGAAGAGAGAAGGGAAGGAGGCGAGAAGTAGAAAGTAATTGCCCGGGAGCTCGTCCCCAGGAGCCCGGTCCCTCTGCACCGTTAGATCCGCTACCTGCTGCCTGCCCGGCCGCCTGCCTCTCTGCGCTCCTTCCCCGCCTGGCTGCTGCTTCTTCTCCGCCTAGCGGTGCTTCCTCGCTCAGACGGCTGCTGCTGCCCGGATGCCTCTCTCCTGCCCGGGGACCGTTACTCGTCCTCCGCAGCCACCTTGCCTCCCCTTCCCCTGCTTCGCCGGTTCCCCGCGCCCCGCTTTTCCCTCTTCCCGGGACCAGAACTGAACGGCTGCCCGGAGAGCTTCGATCTCCCACGAGGGGCGGCCGAGGCCGCTGCTTCTCCTCCCGGCCACCTCCGCAGCCCCAAACTTGCAAACTTATTACCTGGGCTGAGGCGGGTCCCGGCGGGTCCGAAAAAAAGGGGGAGGCCGCGCCGCCCCGCTCCCCAAACTTTTCCGGGCGAAGATTGCTGGAGGAATAGGGGGGGGCTCGCTCCCTTCTCTTCCACTCACCCCGGGAAAGTCGGGGGGGGAGACGCAGTGCTTTGTAAGGGGGGGGGCGATCGCCCCCTTTAGCACTGCCCTTGCTCTCTCTCCCTCCCCCAACGCCCCTTCCCCTCACATTTTGGGGTGCTTGGGAGGGGACGGGGAGGACCGGTGGGTTTTGGGCACTTTTTGAGCGGAAGATGGAAAGGAGTGCGCGCTTAACTAAGCAGAAACTCTTCGGGGCAGCGAAACGTCGGAGGAAGCAGGAGGACTGTGTAATGGGGACCCGGGTGTCCGGGAGGGTGGCGTGTTTTGGCCCCGACGGAGGAGGAGGAGGAGATGGAAGCACTGTTGCTTGCTGCAGTGTGTATCGATTTTATTTTATTTTATTTTTCTCTTTGCAAGGGAAACGCGCCACATGCGCACCCCCCCCTGACATCGCCTTGAAAGGGGGACCCCCCCTCCTTCTTCGCTCTCACTTTCTTCCCCCTCCCTATTCTGTTTTTTTTCTCTTCCCCCCACTGCACCCCCCCCCACCCCGCCACTCTTTCGCCTCCGCCTCTTTTAGTGCCTGCAGTGCATGTTGATTTATCTCCGTGGCCATTGAACATATTGTTTCTCCTCTTTACACCCCGCCAACCTCCGAGATCTTGGCAGAACTGTTAGAAGTGGGCTCCCCCTCCCCCTCCCCTCTTCTTCCTTTTCTCCCCCCCTTTTTTTTTTGCCTAATATCCTCTCTCCTTTATCAACGCGATGGGAAAGAAAAAGCTCTTTTCGCTGTGGGTTAGGGAGGGAGCGTGAATCAGCCAAGTTTCTCTTTCTCTCGCCCTCTTCTTGGATTTCGAGGTACCTGTTTGTATAATAATCATAATAATGGGTGGTAACGATTTGGCCGATGCGAGCACCCCCCCTCCCTCTCCCTTTCTCCTTCCCCCGCTTCTTCGCAATGAACTGTTAACAGCCTATATAAGGAATGGGGCTTTACTTCTCCCATTTGTCTCTTTTTGTTTCTTTTCTTTTAAAAAACGACTTGAAAAGGGAGGAAATAAACACACCAAAGTTCCGCGTTGTTGGATCCACTCCCTTATTTCTTCTAGAAAATAACGGGAAAGCTGGTGATTTCATAGGATGTCAAACGGGAGGTTTTGTAACCTTTCTTGGCAGTTTTTTTTTGTGTGTGTGTGTTCGTCTGGCATTTCCTGTATACGGTTATGGATAGGAAGGTTTTTAGCGGTTGGTCCAAGATCATGACGTTTAGCATGGGGTTTTGATATCCCAGAGAAAGAATTATCGTTCCCTGGGCGGGAGGGCGCCATTGGTTATGAATCTTAACGTGCGAAATGCACATATAAACATCGGCCTTTCAACCGACTAGCAAGTTGACCTGGTGTTGGTTCTGAAGTAATAGTTTCTTGCTCCGTTGTGGGTGGGTTTATTTATAGCACAAGTGTGTGTGTGTGTGTGTGTGTGTGTGTGTGTGTGTGTGTGTAGCTATTTTCCTGTTTTAGACCTGTGTATATTTCATGTTGAGTCTATATTATAGGTAAGTTTGGAAAGAGCCGCTCTGTTGTTACCTTATTTAAAATGTTAATGATAGAGAAAAGGGGGCTTTTCTTGCTGACGACATGCCTGTGACATGCAAGTCTGAACCACCCAGTCTCTGGGCAGGATCTGTAAACATGTTTACCTGAGCAGGAAAGAAAATGCAATTTCTATTAAAAATACTCTTGTTGGAATATTATACTTGTAAAGCTTATCAACAGATGCCTTGAGAAGTGCCTGAATATTTTGCTTTTGAGACCAGCTGGGGGAAAAACGATTCTGAGGGCTGCAGCAAATGGCAACTTGTGCAGGTAGAAAAAAAATGGTGTGTGAGGTTTCTCTTGCATGCATGTCAGCCCTCTTCTGTCTACTGCTTTCATTCTCAAGGGAGGGATTTATTTACCATGCTTGTTGTCAGTGTTTTTC
Source organism: Rhabdophis nuchalis (assembly GCA_039707465.1). NCBI lineage: Eukaryota > Metazoa > Chordata > Lepidosauria > Squamata > Natricidae > Rhabdophis > Rhabdophis nuchalis. The sequence continues at coordinate 24,842,981 of CM077647.1, read as the reverse complement.
CTTTGTGCTTAATACTAGAAAACCAGATTTGAGGTTGTTTAGCGCAAATGATTTGTCCGCAGCATGCATGATTTGTAGAAAACAAAAGGTGTGTAGGATATGTGCTATTCCAGGTATTTTAAATGTGATTTTTGATTGAAAACCTCTCACCTGGTGTTCAGGAGAAAATCCTTTGATCTATCATTGCTTCTAATTATAAAATTTTAAAATAAATAACTTAAGCTTCTATACATTAATCATCACTGGAAAAGACTAGATAATAGATGCTGGATACTAGAGATTTCTCAGCAGTAGAATCCTGTTTGACTTATGTTTACTGATCAAAATTACTGGAAGAAGTTAACCCTTAATTCTTTCTTGAAAATAGGCAGTTGAAATTATTTCCATTCTTTGTATCTTCTATAAAGATGCCATTAATGGGTACTTTGTCCATTGCTAATGTTGTGTATTAATTCTCTTTTATTAGTCTTAAGGCATAGAGACTTACCAAAGTACATTTATTAGCTGCATCACAGATTAAAAACTATCATTGTTTAATGGACTAGAATGTTATTTTAAAGAGGATGTTCATCTTTGCCTCTATTGATGATAAATTGATGCCTCAACTTTTTTATTACTCCTTCCTTGACAGTTAAAAGAGTATACTTTTGTGCAGTAGCTTAAGTATATATTCATATCTTCCATTTTAATTTCTAAATATAATTGTTGTGATATTCTCTTCTTGATTGGTATGCAGAGCATGTTAATAAAAAATACTTTAATATCACCAGAGGTCAATTAAAATTGTCTGATTTTTTTTCTATCAAAGTAAATTAATTACATATTATTGATTAGAAAATATAACTCTGGTTATAATCAAACCATAACTATATGCAACGTAGAAAGTTCTTAACCAAACTTGTTTTGGAAGTCATAAATTTCATTCAAATGGAAGAAATTCCGTAGAAGTTTCAATGAAATTTTAACAAATTTCTTTGCTTGCTTGAATTTCTCCCACATTGCAGCTTGATGTGTTGTTTAATAGAGTACTTATAATTGTATGTTTAAGTACTAAAATATTACATTCATTTTTATAGACTATATATAAGAATGGAAAAATTATTTAGATATTGCTGACCAACTGAAAGTTGCTTTATGTATTTTTTTCTAACATATATATTGTATGCATAACTAAAGAAAAAGATCTGAAATTGCTGAACCAAATTTGTTATCTACATTTTTCTTTAATAATTCCAATTACCTATGAATAGTATGAATATGAACACTGGAAATGTGACCATTTGAATTAGAAAATTTGCATAATCTGAGAAGTATGTTTCATATTAGAGTTTATAAGAAAGTCACTTTTTATAAAATATTAAAACTTTATCTCCTGATGCGTCCTTGATCTTTCTAATAGGGATAGGTTAGAATCACTTTATTCATCTAGTACAAGTTCAGATACCATAACCTATGTTGTTATGGTCATTAAACTTCCAAATATAGCTATATTGCTCGTCCCCCAAGGGAGCTGTCTAATGTCTACAGAGGTTCTAGTCTGTCTTAGCCTTGGTAATGGAGCAAGGCATGTCCTCCTTTTAGACTTATCTCACTTTTCTCAGCCAAATTTAGTACTAGAACTGATGCCGTGTTTAAATTTGTACTACTTCTAACGGAAAGTTTTTTCTATAGATAGTCAGCTTTATAGCAGTAATATTTATTATTTATTTTATTATATTTTTAGCCTGCCTTTATTACTAAGTAACCCAATTGATGAACATATATGTCTGCATATGTTTATTAATCATAATAGAAATCTAAATAACAACTTCAGCCATAATGTCGGACCTGCGGTCACAGTATAGTTTATATAAACCATCTGGAGTATTTGAGTACTTTATTTGCATATACTAGGCCTACATAGAAGAGGAAGTCTTGGGATCTGAGTAAGCTTCAACAAGACTTTAGAGACTTCCTAGGCCAAACTATATATTTCTTTGCATGTAGATCAGTATTATTTTTTACTCTAACTGACCTCCCTGAGCCCTTATCAAATGACTACTCGCCTATCTCAACTATGTATTTTGATATGCTGCCATATAACAGTACAGAAAAATTCTGTACCATATATTCTCTATCTAATCTGAAACAAATCACAAGTCACTCTAATTCTTCTTATCTGAATTTAGCCCAGTTTATATGGGAAATAATATTAACAAATACATTAATAATAATCCGGTATAACACAGAAGGCACAAAAATGAATGCTTTAATTTGGGCAACTATAACATTAACACCTTACAGCCAAGTATTCAGATGGAAGACTGTCATGAGCCTAAAAACAAATGACAAGGAGTCAAGAACTCCTTTCCAAAACAGATCTTATTCTACTGAAAATCTTTGCCTTTTATCTTCATCTATCTCCCTGTTGATTGCTACAGGGCTCCAAGGGACATTTATTATGAGAAGGTGTTTTAAAGACTGAGGCTGAAGTCTCAGGAACCAGCGGTTCTCAGTTTGTAAATGGCTTTTATATAAGCATGTTGCAACAGCCTGGCTTCAAGGCTACCAAGCAATGCATCAATTATAGTTAATTTGAAAGTATGGGAGGAAAAATCCACGAGTTTAAATGTTTGCAAAAGATATAGAAGTTTCTGATGTCATTACATTGCAGTGGAGTGCCAGTTTGTAGCTTCATTCTTGTCTGCAGTAATGATTCTAATCTAGCCAGGATATGTCTGTGAATCTTTTGCCAAGACAAGCTGAGAAGTTAAGGATGAAGTGTTAGGAGATTGGTCTTTTATTGTCAAGCCCATATGTACAATGTGACAGGCAACTTTGACAGCATAGGGTATTAGGCAAGGGGTGGTGGTGGTTAATATTTGGTACAATTGACTGTATTACCTAAAGAACCTTCGCTGGTTAAATTCTTTAGCTATTATTAATATACATGACTTAATATGTTACAATTTGCTCATATGTAAGATTTTGGAGGCATTCAGCTGTTCTGTGGAAATGCCTACACAGTAATACCACAATAGTAGTAAAGCATCTAGGGAGACCATTAGAATTTGGGATTGACTTTCTGTGGTTATGTTCACCCCTCACATTACATCATTGTATATGGAAACACAATCAATCATCATGGTTTATAAGTCATGGTTTATGGCTTAGTGCTGCAAATTCTGGCAACAATATCTTGTTAGAGAAACCAAAGCTTAGCACATTATTTGGGATCAGGCAGATTTATGGAAATGAACTGTTTATTTGAGAGCGTTGAACAGCTGGGTTACTAAACCACACTAATAATTACAATTGTCCTTCAGAACTTAAATTGATAACCTTCAGTGGGACAGTAATTTCTTAGGTAGTAATTTTCTAGGTAGATAAATAGATGACACTTTTAGGAATTCTTGACATTTTTCAAAAAACATTTTAAAAAACATTACATGCAATCTTTCACTTACAACATTTCATTTAGTGACCTTTTGAAGTTACAACAGCACTGAAAAAAGTGACGTGCCCATTTTTCACACACACAACTATTGTAGCAACACCCTGGTCATGTGATCAAAATGCAGACTCTTGGCAAATTGACATGTATTTATGTGGGGTCATGTGATCAGCTTTTGCAATCTTCTGACAAGAAAAGTAATGGGGAAGCCAGATTCATTTAACAATTGTGTTACTAAACAACTGTAGTGATTCACTTAACAAGAATGGTCTTAAAATTGGGCAAAACTCATTTAACAGCTGTCTTGTTTAGTAACAGAAATGTTGGCCTCAGTTGTAGTTGTAAATTGAGGACTGTCTTTATTATTATTCCTTGTAGAAAAGTAGCATGAAAACTTTTTCATGGTAAGAGCCATACTTGCTCCTTGGTGATTTGAGAATTGTACTCTGCAAATGGACAAAAGCAAGGGGGGGGATAATTAAATTATGTTGTAATCATATTTTGACCATACATGAACCTCATTCTATTACATAAATATTTATAATTTCATAGTGGCTTTTAGACAAGATTAGGAAAGTGGAAGTTATAGTTCCCCTGTGTAGAATGTAGAGTTACATATATACATCATAACACAAATTTTGATTTCCCATAATTTTAGATTTCTGTATTAATTTGTTAAACAAATGGATAATTGACAGTTTCTAATACTGCTTAAGATATAGATTTGTCATATTTCTTCTTCCAGTTTTCATTTCATTGGAAAACATATGATTAGTTGTAAGGCATTCTAAATGCACAGTTTTGTCTGTACTTGCATTGTACTGAATTCAGTGACATCCTTCAAGTTAGTATTTTAATAATGTTTTATTGAAAATCTCTATAGCATTTTAAGATTTCTTAGGTGTATCATGAAGGAAATACAATTAATAGTCTCAAAACAGTCAGTTATCCACTCCTAATTCTTTCATTGGTGCACTCTGTATATTTAGATGCCAATCTAAAATAATTAGTTCTGGGAATTTAGTCAAAAATTTAAATTGCTCACATCATTACAACTATATTCCAATAGCAGTATCTGTAGAATACTCCAGGTAATTACTTTTTATTTTCTAGATAATTACTTTTTATTTTCAAACATTTAAAAACAGTGCAAAGTTTACCATTAGCAAAAGAAAAAACAAAACAAAAATCCAAGATTACATTGTTGTAGTTATACAGGCTGATATCCCTTCACTTGATAAAACAGGTAGAAAGTTATTAAACGTAAATGAAAACCTCTGCAATATATTAGCGCATAGGAAATCTATATATAATACATAGTACTGACCATGAAGTATATGAACTATGACCCTAATATTTTATTGATACATATAGGGCTTATATAATAACTCCATTCAGTTTTTAGTAGCATACATATTATATTCTTCCTGGAAGTTTTTTATTCCACATCTCTAGTCTTTCCAGAAGGAAGGGCCATCTTCCATCCAAGCTTTGTGCAGGTCCATATAGATGCAGATAATGAACCCAATGTCCACATAAAAGGGTTCCCAAAAGAGAAAATATTACGTAATGGTAGTAATTTTACCTTAATTCAAAAATAAACCTAAAATACCACCAAATGATTTGCATCTTCACATTCCAGCATGCAGAAATCTTGCTTGCACTGTAGAAGAAATTCATCTAATATAGTTTTCTTCTTTCCAAAGTGCCTCATATTTGGGCAAATTCTTCTTACCAATCAATAGTTTTTGTGACTCTTGGGTCCTTCTAAATTTTGGTGGAACTGACAACATTATTAAGAAACCGATTGGATAGTCATATTGGAAACAGGCAGGTAGATAGATGGCAGAAATGTTTTGCTATAGCTAGTTTTATTACTGTTGCTGTTTCAAAAAATATATCTGACATAGCTTGAATCACATTTTTTCCTTCTATGCAGTAAATAGAACAAGATCTAAAGGGAAAACCTTTGTTAAAACTCTTCTAGATATGAGCTCTCAAGAAAAAGAAATGGATACTAATTTTATAGTTACATTCATTCTTACTGAAGATAAACTATAATCAATCAGGTTGACTATTGCATCAGATTTGCAATTAAGTGAAAAAGATCAAAAGGAAAATTATCTCAAATTATACGGTTTGGTGACATTTGCACATCAGATAGAACAGTTTCAAGATTTGCCAGAGTTAGTGGATTTTGGAAGAACATCTTTAGAATTTTGTGTACATTATGAGCACTGCTTCAGAGTCTCATGAATACTCTAAAAATTACAAATGTATTTATCACTAGATCATTTGGACCTGGTGATGCGAGTTAAGCCTTTTCAACTTAATGAATGATTACTAGATCTGGATAGAGTTTATTCTGCATGAACAGATGCTAAATATCATAGGAAAAAGCTATAATATTTTTCTTTATGTGCTTTTTCACACAGGACCACGAAATAGGCTGTATAAAAGTTTAGCATATAAAAATGTGCTTTGTTAGCTTGATACTGTAAAATTTTCAATTTAAATAAAAAATTAAAATCTATAAAATGTATATAAAAATTGCCTTGTTACTATACACTCACCACACAGCATGCAGATTAAAATTCTGCTTCCAAAATATTACACAAAATATATTTGTTGAGCACACGTATCATTGAAACGTAGAGGAAACATTGGAAGAAGTATGGTTGTGTATGTTTAAAGACAGTAATTCTTATTAGCTCTATATCATATTTGTTCCTTTTTTTGTTTACTCTCCTACATATTATATAATTAAAATTCCATGTATTCTTTGAATATTTTTCACATTTCAGTCTGGTATTATGACTCTTACCTTTTGGTCCTTTGGCTTACAACCATTGTAGCATTCACAGGGCAGTGTGATCAATATTCAAATACTTGGCTACTGGCATGCATTTACAATAGTTGCAGCATTTTAGGCTCATATGGTAGCCATTTGCTACCTTCACAGCCAGCTTTTGACAAGCAAGGTCATTGGGGAAGTCGGATTCATTTAATGACTGTGTGATTCATTCAACAATTGCAGTTATTCTTTTAACAACTGTAGCAAAAAAAAGTTATAAAGTCAGGCACAACTCACTTTACTGCTTTGCTTAGAATCAGAATTTCTGGTTCCAGGTGTGATTGTCAGTAAAGGACCATCTGTAGCCAGCTCTCTAGCAGTTTTCTGAATTCAATCAATCAATCAATGACATCAGACTGGAAACCATCCAGACCTTTGGGGAATTGGGGTGGGGGTAGGGGGAGGGACAACACAGAAGATCTGCTTCTTGGATCCTGCTGGATGAAAATGCTTGATCAATGGAATGTGAACACCCAGTCAGCACACTCCTATATCAGATTGAAAGAGAAATTATCTATTATTTTATTAATTATACACATTCAATTTGTTGCCAGAATAGAAATGTAAAGTGTTAGAATACTATATTCAGATGTAGAGGTTCTTGTTCACAAAAGTACTGTTTGAATAGATCAATAAAAGCAACATTTGATTTTGATGTAAGTTTTGTCTTTAACTAAAGGCTATTACCACCTTTAACGTGATAAAAGAAAATGGAAAAGATTTCCAAGCAATAGAAACTATGATGATCAGAGTTATGACTTGCCCTGCAATGGTTCACCCTGCAGACAGGTCATATATGGAAACTGTTACCTGATTGATATTGGGGTCTGAAGAGCTTGCAGTTGACTCCCTGAAGTTTATTGTCTAACCACTGACCAATTAACAAGAAGCAATTTTACCTTAGTTGGTTTGCATATATTTATATAATTAATGGGCAAGCCTAACAGTTACTATTGTTTTCCTTACATCTTCATTTTTCTTCCTACAAATGGCTTAGATTCTCCATGAATTTGGAAAAGTAGACTGAACAAGTAGACTGACTTGAGATACATTATGATGCCCATTATTTTATTCGAAAAAATGCTAGTAGAAAAAAATAATTGGCAGGGCTTTCCCAGTAGCTGTTACATAATAATAAACATCCTTTAACTACTCAAAATGCTATTTAGATCATAAATCCACTTATCTAAATTATGACAGCTACTTTAAGGGAAAGAAACGGATTCACGTTGCAAATAGTGGCACTTGTAAATTAACTGATCAGTGAAAAACAGCAACAAAAATGAATGTGGAATTTACAAAGTTTACCAGAGACTTCGTTTGAGTTATTTCTTTTTTAAAAGCAACTAGATATCAACTTGCAGAAAGCTGCTAGTTATTGGGCTCTTGCTTAGCTGAGGATGGTAACTAAGGAAGAATGCTACTGCTTGTATTTGGGATTATATAAACCTTTTTATACCTACCGCCCACTTTTGTATCTCTGTTAGTAGTAAAATTTTATAACCAGTTCCATAGTAATGGTGATTTATAAAGTAGGAAAGTCAATTAAATTTAAAAAAGGAAAGTGCTTCAGTATCGGACAAAACCCCTACCACCCACCATGAAAGCTGACTAGTGGATGGTAGGGACCAGGTTGGCTACCACTGATATAAACTATTAGCATGCTTTTCTGATTTCAGACTATTAGTACTGTAGTAGGCTATTATCCTTTGCTCAAATTAAGGAATTTTTTTTTGTTGAGGTACTGTATTTTTCAGAGTATAAGATGCGCTGGTGTATAAGATGCACCAAGATTTTGAAGAGGCAAATTTAAAAAAAAGTTTTGCACTCTGCAGACCTCCCAAAAATGGTCCCTTTTTTGTCAAAAAAAATGGCATGCATAGCCTTTAGGAGGCTTGTAGAGTGCTCCTGGGGGTTGGGGGAGCACAATTGAGCAAAAAACGGCCAGTTTTTCACTTGTTTCTGTTCTCCCCAGCCCTCAGCAGCATTCTGGAAGCCTCCTAAAGGCTATGCATGGCCATTTTTGCAAAGGAGGCAGGGTTTCGGGAAGCCAAAAATGCTGAATCCAGTGTATAAGACGCACCCAGATTTTCACCCTCTTTTTTGAAGGGAAAAAGTTCATCTTACACTCCAAAATATATGTAATTTCATTTGTTCAACTTTTTTTTCTTTTTAAGTAGCAGTATCTTTTACATTTTTAACATGTGCATCTTTTTCTTAATTTAATAAAATTCCTGATGTTTAACAAGGCTACAGTTAGCCTCAGCATGTCAATAAGTTTATGTGATTGCTTAAGGATGAGTATGCAATACAATAATAGGTGTGTAGCTGTGGATATATTGGAACTATTCCTCTATAACTATTGCTAGTTGCACTATTAGAGATGTCACTTAGCTACTTTGGTGCTCCAAAACCTTATTTCTGTCATCAATAATTTTAAGATTTGAGAGAGTGGTCTCCTAGCACTAGGCTAGAAATGATAACACTATGAGTTCTAATTTATTTATTTATTTATTTTTCACATTTATAACCCGCACCCATCTCACCACAAAGGGACTCGGGGCGGCGAACAGAGAATTAAATCAATTAAACATAAATACAGAAACATTAAGGGCCTGTGCTAAAACCATTTTAAATCCCCATTTAAAACTGGCGGTGTTGGAGGTTACGCAAGGCCGGCTAGTTGGAAGAGGTGTGTCTTCAGACATTTGCGGAAGAGGCGGAGGTCAGAAATGGTACGGAGTTCAGGGGGCAGGTCGTTCCAAAGGGCTGGTCCCGCCACAGAGAAGGCCCTCCCCCTGGGCGCCGCCAGTCGGCATTGCCCGACCGACGGCACCCTGAGGAGGCCCTCCCTGTGGGAGCGTATTGGTCCAAGGGATGTATGAAAACCAGCTGGGTGACTTGAGCCAATCACTCTCTCTCAGCCCAATACACCTCCAGGGTTGTTGTGAGGAAAATAAAAGGAAGGAAAAGTAGATAAATTCATCATCTTGATTTTTTAATAAAAATAGTAAAGGTGGATTTACATTTTTAAAAAATCTATATCTTATCAAGGCAAAAAGATAAGTTGTTTAAATATCCATATTACATCTACTTTGAAGAGTTTTTTATATCTATACAATGAGGAGATATGCTCAATATTAGAAATAGTTAAAATATCTCAGGTTGTATTTACTTTAATACAGGTGTATTTTTTTTCCAGCTGAAAGATGTGCATGGATTTTAAAGGCATCGTACTCCCAACATTTTAAATACTATATGGGACTAGGACAAAAAAGGAACCTGAACAAAGTAAAAACTTAACACTGAGCTTATATCCAAAGCTTTTGGAAATTTCATACTGCTTTTTGGTTTCTCTATTCCCACTTAAGAGGTGTTCTAAATTACAAGTACTTGTGAGTTAATGGGATAATTAGGGATATATTACAAAAAGCTGTAGCCCTAGAAAAATCAGTATGTGTTAGAATCTTTTGCTGCTGCTTAAATAGAACTAATTAGCAAAGATTAGAGCTGGTTAGCTTACTTTTCTCTATTTGAACTATAAAAAATAATAGAAAAGCTGGAATCGAGAAGTAGTCTTTACATGATGGAATTATACTAGTTTATTTGAACATTAAGTTATAACTGCATTTGCACATTGACAAATCCATTAAAATTAAATATAAAAGTGGCATTTAGGACTAAAATCAGTAAAGCTAGTTTGTTTGTTTATTTTGTATAACACCTAACTGAACTATGGCTTTCACTTGCTCTCAAATGTGATGGTTGCTACTAATATTAAACATTTTAAAGAAAACTGGATAAATGTATGTGGCTATCAGTGGCTACTAATCTTGATTAGCTCTTGAATTGCAAGTAGCACACATTAAGTACCAGACTGCTAGTTCTGTTATGCTGCCTCATTATGGCTGGGAAGAGGGGGGGAGCAAAGAAAACAGGGAATGTTCTTGGCAAAAGTATATACTCTCAGCATGACCACCCAAGGTGTGAAGATAATCTCAAATGCCCAACTAAAGCAAGCAGGCACTATATTGGATAAAGCGATATAGGAAGATGATTGTTTTAGTGACCGTGGCAGACACCATTTTATACAGTACAGGAAAAGGCGATAAGTCCCTACCAAAGAAAATCACATGAACAGATAGTATAAAATGATACAAGATATAATGCTAGATGATGGGTCCCTCAGGTTATACAGCACTCAACATGCTATTAAGGAAAGCTCAGTATTTTTTCAGTATTAATGGTGTTTAAAGCCTTTGGGATGTCCTTTCCTGTTGCCATACAAAAAAGAAAATCCAAAACTGCAAGAAAAGAATTATAATGGAAACTTGCAATGTACAAAGTTGACTTAAGTGAAAAATGAAATGAATTAACTCCATATTGACATCTTAGTTATCAGTAAATTAAAATAGACTAGAACTTGAGATTTATCCAGAGTCATAAGAACATACTGTTTAATATTCAGGAGAAGAAAAACAAAGAATGAAGGGTGATGCTTTCATAGAAAGAAATATATTTAGACTATCCTTTAATATGACAATCACCCAAGTTTATGCTCCAACAATGGATGCAGAAGAAGAGGACAGTGATGGGTTTTATAGTCAGGTTTAATCTGAAACCAACAAAACATGAAAGCAAGATAGACTGTTTGTGATTGGATACTAGAATACCAAAGCCAGAAATATTAAGGAAATTAGTTGGACTGTTTGGCCTAGATATCTGGTAGGAAGCAAGAAAATAGATTGTTTTTTGCCAATTAAATTATTTCCACATTCCAACAATTCCAACTGTCTAGGTTACAGGTGAAGTTTTAAAAAACTCAAACTGATCATATTATTGATACAAGGGGTGGAAGAGAAAATACCTATCCACGATCTAAAATGGAACAGATCACAAATTTCCCATATGCATATTCCAAGTAAAGCTAAACTGGAGGAATTTTAGCCAACTAGTTTTCACACTGTGCATATAGCTGTCATTTCAAGGAAAGCATCAGGAATCACATTTGACTCCTGAACCACATTTATAAGGAATCAGAGGTATTATTGAAGTTGCTCAGGGTGAATCTAAAAAAGGCAGCCAAAAATCGAAACAACCAAAAAAAAAGCCAACTGAATCTCAGAACAAACAGTGGAAATTGCCAAGAAGAGAAAAGAAGCAAAGCCAAGAAAGATCTTGGAAGCAATCTCGAGATTTCAGAGACTGTTAGAAGAAGGAGTATTACAACATCTGTAGATGGAAACAGACTGAAGATAGAAAAAAAAAGCCTTTCAAAGCATTTCTGAATTCAGAACCTCAAATTAATATGCTAAAGGATGTCAGTGGACAGATAGTAATTGATTGAAAGAAGATCAAACATAAATGGAAGGAATATCCATGTCAACATCCAGGAGCCTTCAAAAAATATTTACTAAGTACAAGAAGTTCCAGTATTAGAAGATAAAGTTAAATCAACATTCCAGTCCAAGCATGACAGTAGAAGAATTTATGGTATATTTAAACAAAGAATGTAAGCAACAGATTTATAGAACCTAGAAATATATTAATTTATAAATGTTGTCATCAAACATGCAGTATGACCTAGTAGCCAACAGATTGGAGGAAATGAATTTGCATAACAATATCAAAAGAAAAAAGGCTTAACCGAGTAACCAAGCTATTGTACAATAGCCTTAATTTTATATGTCACTATGTCAGTAAATAATGTTTAGAATTATCCCATGCAGGTGGTTAGAACCATGCATGGAAAAGGAGATGGCTTTAGAAAAAACTGGGCAACAAAACAGAATATAAAAAGAAAATCATCTGATTCAATGGGTGTAGGTAGGTATCTATATGATAAACTGTAGGATGTGCTTATGAAAATGGGAATCTCAGAATATTTCATTGTACTTATTCAAAATCTATACACATGTCTAGAATTATAATTCACACACAACTGTGTGAAATAAATAATAAAACAGATTGGACCCCTTTCTGCAAAGAAATGAATTGAGTCTGTATATTCTTATTTATTCAACTTACTGTATATCAGAATATATACTGAGGAAATTTGGAAAGAGATGGGTGTTGTTTTAAAATTGGAGGAAGAAACATCAAACCTGAGCTATGCTGATGAGACTACTCTGTCAGTTGAAAATGATTTGGAAACTGGTAGTGTTTGGTAGTGATTGATTGGTAGTGAAAATCAAAGAGTACAGTGAAAAAGTAAGATTAAGACTAAATATAAAGAAGATTAAATTAATAACGATAAATACAGCAACAAATTTAAGATTAACAGAGCTTCTGCCTTTTAGGATCAACTGTCAACTTTAACGAAATCAACAGTCAAGAAATAAGTTGCAGAGTAGCACTTGCTAGAGTAGCAAATAAGTTATTAGAAAAGAAATTGAGATGCAAGGATGTGTCTATACCAGGGGTGGGCAAACTTTGCAACTTTAAGTCTGAAGGACTTCAGCTTCCAGAATTCTCCAGCCAGCAAAGCTGGCTGGAGAAGTCTGGGAGCTGAAGTCCTTCAGACTTAAAGTTGCAAAGTTTGTCCACCCCTGGTCTATACCTACCAAGATCAAAATTGTGCAGACGGTTGTATTCTTTGTAACATCCTGCAGCAGCAACAAAAAAAATGGACTTTGAAGAAGCAACATAGAGTATTTATGATTTTGAATTTTGGTGTTGGAGAAAATGTCTGAGAATACTATGAATAGCCCAGAAAACAAACGAATCCTAGAATAAGCAGTCCAGAATTTTTATTCAAGGTACAAATTTTCAGGTTTTAATTATATTTTGGATGCATTATGAAAAGACCTAATACTTTTGAATAGTCAATCAAGCTATTAAAGACGGAAGAAAGAGAAAAGGAAAACAACAGCAAGGTAAATTGACTTATTTACCTTTACGTTTGTAATGGGTCAGTGTTACAAGCACTTTATCTATCGGGATACAAATTTGATGGATGATGATATCATGATCATCCATCAAGGAGATATAGAGAAGGAAGAGATTTATCACCAATTTTGTAAAGTTCTTGTCGCTCTTTATTGGCCACTGTGAATAGAATTACTAAACTAAATGGGCCATTGGTCTAATCCAATGTAGCCATATTATTGTAATTATTATTTATATTAATTTAATAACCGTGGTAGTGCCATATAACATTTTAAATCAAACAAATAAAATGTATTTTGATTCATTGTGATGTCTAAGCCCAAAGTATTTTGTCTGTGGCTATTAAACATGAAATTAATTGCATAGTTTGTTCTTAGGAATATAGTATATTGATAATAGTCAGAAAGGTAACACTGTTTTAATTAAAAGAAACACACTTTTTAATCTGCGCAGAAGTAAAGAGTGTTTTTTTAAACATTTCTCCTACTTGCTATATTTCAGATCTGATATGTACATTTATATAGCTGATGTGAGGATAAGTTATCAATAACCTCTGAGTCACACAAAATCGTAAATTTTAATATAGCTTGCTTGGCTTTGACTTACATGACCTTAGTTATTATATAAATCACAGGTAAGCCAATCATAGCATAGTATGTTGTATGAATCTGGCTACTGTGCAACTAAGTACATTATAATTTACAATAGAGGTTCACACAAAATGGGGAAAAAATTTTTTATTTCAAACTCAAAAACAAACCAATGCGTCTCAAAGGTTTGTTGAACCATTTCAGCCTGGCTGAGGTTTGGCAAAAAGAAAACCTGAAATGATTTACTAATTAAATGTTGGAGTAGAAATAAATAAATACCTAAACAATTCAGATATTTTGGTCATGAGAAATAGGATTCAGAGTAAGTTCTTACATTACATGTGTATGAACAAACACCAGATGGCAGTAAAGAGATAGAGAAAATGTAAACTTTTTATTGCCATCCAATGAACATGTGTATTTTTGCAGCCAAGCTTTCCATAGCCTCTCTATAATTTGAGGCCATTATAAGAGTAAGCACCAATCCTGAGTTGAAGCCAATAGACCCTCAGAGCAATTGCTTCTATTGTTCACTTTGTAGTCATTTTATCTAGGTGCAGAATGGTTCCATGTCAGACAATATCCCAATTGCAAGAAATTCCAATCACAGCAGCTAAAACAGAATGGAATGGAACACCTGAAACACTTGTACCCAGATAATCACAAAATCAAAAAATAAACCAGGCCACATTTCAGTCCATGTCTGGAACAGACCATCCAAAACACACACATTTCTGTTTGGCTATGGACCATTTGAAATCTTCTGTTCCATGCAAAAGAATGTGTGTTCATCAAACATTTTGGACATTCTTAACTTCTTCTATTACAGTGCTGAAAAAAATATGTAGGGAAATGCTATTGCAGCTTTGTTCTCAGCTTGATATAAGCATCTGTGGCGATGCAGACTATGCAATGATGGGCTAAATTTTCTTTTAATATATACAAGTTCTTACTTGTCTTAATGAGTAGTTACTTAAAATGGTGTGAAATTATTTGTGTAGTAGAAAACATAAGTGGTTCTCATACATTGCTTTCCAGATAAATTCTACATCCAATGAAACATAAGCATTAGTATATATAATCTCTATATAAAGAACCCAATATACTTAAGAGTAACATACTATATAAGACCTCAAAAAAGAGGCTGAAAATCTGGGTGCGTCTTATACACTGAATGCAGCATTTTTTTGCTTCCCAAAACCTCGCCCCCTTCACCAAAATGGCTGTGCAGAGCCTTTAGGAGCCTTGTAGAGTGCTCCTGGGGCCTGGGGAGAGCAGCAATGAGTGAAAAACAGGCCATTTTTTGCTCAATTGTGCCCCCCCCCCCGAGTGCTCTACAAGCCTCCTAAAGACTATTCATGCACTTTGGGGGGGGGGCATTTTCATGAAAAACGAGCCGCTTTTGGGAGATCTACAGAGTGCAAAAACTTATTTTAAAAAATTTTGCCTCTTCAAAACCTTGGTGCATCTTATACTCCGAAAAATAAGGTACATTCCTTGTTTTGTAATGGACCCAGAGCTCATAACTATTAATCCACTGGAATATGGACTGAAATAAAGACTTGCTTATAGATGTCTTTATTTCTTCCAATCACAGTGAACTTAAATGTTATATCTTGCTTATGGGCTTATCTTCTAAGATTACTATTATTTCATTTTAGTATGCTTTTGGGCCACAATATATCCTTCATATAAATATCATATAAAAGAGACAAAGGAACGATTATTGAACAGTACCAATCTATCTCCCTATCATAACTCTATTAATTAGGCAATAGGCTAAAATCTGCTATAGTTAAATAACTAATAAAATATATTTGATGTCAAAGATAGCTGTGAAAAGATCATTTCTCTCTTATACAAGCCTATCCCTGACAACCCTAGAACTGTACTATATGGGTGATTTGATATAATTGAGTATAGTGTATGTAGTAGATGGGGAGATCTTTTGATAGAGTGTGATGCATATAGAGGTCAAAGTCTTTTAAATCTGCTTTTCCTAATTGTTTTAACTTTCTTTAAACTTGAGATTTTCCACAAAGCAGGGGGGGAAATCTCAATTACACAATATGAGTATAAAGTCTTATAAACTTTCCTTGTTGCTTTAGAACTTTTTGTTTTTATACGTGTTTCCCCGAAAATACAACATGTCCTGCTATAAGCCCAATCAGGCTTTTCAGAGCATGCACCACAATAAGCCCTCCCCCCGAAACTAAGCCCCCCAACTATTTAAGCGCAGAAAAAGTCTACTGCAAAAACAGCGGCAGGTCAGCAATATGATCACCCCACCCCAACTGTTCCCTCTTGTGCAAAATAACACCGCCCACTCCACCCCAATTGTAAAGGCATATATATTTAATGAGGGGGGGAGGATGAGGTGCGCCTCTTACCTGTCCCGCCCAGCTGCGTTCCTCACCCTTTTGTCCAGTGAATCCCCTTGTAAAAAAAACCTCATTAGTTCAACTTGCGAGGTTTTTTTTACAAGGGGATTCACTGGACGTAAGGACGAGGAACGCAACTGGGCTGAACAGGTAAGAGGTGCACCTCGCTTCTTCCCCACCCACTAAAGGGAGGGCAGGGAAGGGAAGCAGGCAGGCTGCCTTTACAATTGGGGTGGGGTGGCCTCTTACCTTTCCAAGTCGGCCGCAGTCCTCGTCATTGTGTCTAGGGAAGCCCCTGATTTAAAAAAAATACCCTTCTCACGAGTTCAAGAAGTTTGATAGAACTCGCGAGAAGAGGGTTTTTTTTAACCAGGGGCTTCCCTGGACACAATGGCAAGGACCATGGCAGACTTGGAAAGGTAAGAGGTGCGCCTCGCAGCCCAACACTGCCCACCCCACCCCAATTGTAAAGGCAGCCTGCCTCCTTCCTTTCCCCGCCATCCCTTTAGTAAGGAATGAAAGGTGGGGGGGGGAGAAGCGAGGCGCGCCTTTTACCTTTCAAGTTCCGTCATGTTTCTCGCAATTTTGTCTAGGGAAGCCGCTGGTAAAAAAAAAGAAATAAACTCTTCTCGCAAGTTCAAGAAGTTTGATAGAACTTGCAACAAGGATTATTTTTTTTACCAGGGGCTTCCCTGGACACAATAGCGAGGAACGCAACAGAGCTTGAAAGATAAAAGGTGCCCCTCGCTTCTTGCCTGCCCCAGAAAATAATAAGCCCTCCCCCTCTAATAAGCCCAAGGCCATATTTCGTGGGTCAAAAAAAATATAAGACCCTGTGGTATTTTTGGGTATTTTTGAAACAGAGTACTTTTCTGAAAACATCCACGAAGTCAATTGAGTATCAGTGAACAGCACACCAGATATCACAAGTCATCTATATAAATAAAAATGTAACTATGAGTTTGTTCAAAACAGGTAATCTCCAAACGTACTGCACCGATCACTTCCAAATTTTCTCACAACGTTCCTTTCAAATACCGCAACAATGATATATATAGATTGTGTAGAAGTCACACCTGTGCCAGGTATACGCAACGGAAATGTGAACAATTGTAAAAAAGGATACAGAGAGAACAGTGGGCCACAGGTATTATATCATCCTTTATGACATAAAATATTCTGTCCATAAGATACGGTAGGTAGGTAGGTAGGGGGAAAGAGAGGGAGAGGGAGAAATACAGTAGGTAGATAGAAGGATAGAGAGAGGAAGAAATACAGTAGGTAGGTAGGTAGAGGGATAGAGAAAGGGAGAAATACAGTAGGTAGGTAGGTAGGTAGAGGGATAGAGAGGAAGAGGGAGAAATACAATAGGTAGGTATGTTGGGTGTTATATGGTGGTTATGTGTATGTGCTGGTGTGTGCAGGTGTAGATCTACACACAGATTGGTTGGCCATTTAACCAGACTGGGCCACAGCAACGCGTGACCGTGAATGGCTAGTAAGAAAATAAAATTTTAACATAACTAGAAATTTCAGGAAACTTAATATTACCAAGGAAAGACAACTGATGGGAAAGTATTGCGTGAGCTAGTTGGGGTACTGTCAGCTTACCTTATTGAAATTATATCTGGAAAAGCTGTAGCAATGCACATTATGCTTCAGAAAGTGATAACTATAATTCCACTGAATTGTTGCCATATGATAACAATCGGTGTTACTGTAATTCAAAGTTACTGTGATTCACAGTAAAATAGAGTAGAAATGTCCATAAAAAGGAAAAAAATTATATTTTGGGCTTAAAAATGTAAGAGTAAAACAAAAAAAATTGTAGAAAAAAACAAAACAAGAGTACATCTTTGAAATTTCTACCAAAAGGCAGGCAGCAGAATGCAATCACACTTAGACTTATATAACACTTTACAGTGCTTTATTGCTAAGGATTTTGCAGAGTCAGCATTTTGCTCCCAACAATCTGGGTCCTCATTTTACCCACCTCAGAAGGATGGCAGGATGAGTCAACCTTCAGCCTGGTGAGATTTGAATTGCCAAACGGCAGGCAGCCGGCAGGCAGCAGAAGTAGCCTGCAATACTGCACTCTAACCACTGTGCCACCGTGGCTTCTATCTAGAGGTGACCTATGTCAGACCATGCTTTCTACAACCCAGTTAATGGATTCTGCTCCTGGACCAGGAATGAAAGAAAGACCACAGGTTTATCATTTCTCCTCCACTAAGGCTATGGAGATTCTCAATGATCCTGATGCTAAGGTTAGAAGGGAAAAGTGGAAGAGTTTAAAAAACAAATCCTTGCAACGTCAATTCACTTAGAAAGAAAGTGAGGGAGGGACAGTGGGTGATTGGGTGGGGTAGGGATAGGATTTAGGCAAAGGATTTTCTTATGAGGAACTGTAGAACAGTGTGCAAACTGAACATCAGGGCTTGAGACGGGGAAAATTAGAAAATCTTGTTTTTGAAAGTAAACCTGAAAACCTGCATAGAGAGATTGCATTGGAATGAGAATGATATCAGGTATTCCCGCCTTCTAGAAGTGATGGGTAGCTTGTGGTTGCACTGGAGTAAGCTGGAAACAAATCTATCCTAAGAAATATTCAAAATAAATATTGGATTAACTAGATATTACTAGAAATAGTTTCTCCCAAATTGAAAAACAAGAATTGTTGATAGTAAAGCATCCCTAAAAAGAGATTGATAGTGTTGCAGTCTGATTTTAAATTTGGTTGAAGTCATTCTCTATTTATTTATCCAATTTATATAACCATCCATCTTACAAGCAACGGACTCAGAGAAGTGTATAACAAACTAAAACAATGTTGCTAATACTGATATACATAAATATAAAATATGAAGTATATAGCCTAGTTTGAATAACTTTTCCTTATTATGCAACGTTATGATCAGAAGAACATTCAGTTTTAAAATTTTAAAACAAAACAGTCCAAGTTACTTGGGGTATCTGAAAAGAAGAGTTTTTTTCTGGAAATTGGTCGATGCAATGTTGTAGAAAAAGATATGGCTGCATTTTAGATTTGGTTTTGAGACAGAGTGTGTTGATTAATGTTATGTCCATTATTAATAGAATAGATTGAAAGCAAATAAGTAAACTAGAAACTCCAGAATGAAACTTTAAAAAAATTGCATTCCTATACAGGCAGTCCTCAATTTATAACCATTCAAAATTGCAATAGTATTGAAAAAAGTAATTTCATATGTTGCAATTCCCCTATGGTCAATTGACCATATTTCGGTCATTTGGCAACTGGCATGTATTTATGACAGTTGTACTATTCAGAGTTATTTGATTACCATTTATAGCCTTCTCAGCCAACTTCAGACAAGCGGTGGGGGGGGAAAGTGATTTGTTTACAACTGTGGCAACAAAGGTCTTAAAATGAGCACAACTCAAGGAGAACAATAAAGAAGCTCAGGTTTGAAATGAGGGGTCCTTGGTGCTCTCTGAGCTTGACTGTTTTATTGTAGACGTTTCTTTAACCAAGCTAGGCAACATTATCAAGAGGAGCAAGGACCCCTCACAACCCACTTAACTGCCTTGCTTAGGGACAAATATTTAGGGCTCAATTGTGGATATAGGTTTAGGGCTATCTATACAGTATCCACTCTAAATGGAGATTAATATTCAAGTACACATTACATGCTTCATATTCATGTATTTTATAACTAATCATTTCTACTTCCCTATTTTTTTAAGGGAGAGGTGAGATTATAGTTGTACAAGTTAAAACATTCTCATGATTTGCATATTGATAGTAAAATATTGCTTAAATAACTAACATTTAAATTGCAAAAATATTGATCTTTCTGTATTACTAAGGTGACCAGACGTCCCGCTTTTGGCGGGACAGTCCCACTTTTGAACAAATTGTCCCGCGTCCTGCAGCATTTTTAAAAAGTCCCAATTTTTGCCTGGGGTGGCAGAAGAGGGCAGGCGGGTGCTCTGCACGCACTCAGAGGCGGCCTGCGGCCAGGGCAGCAGCGCAGACAGGAAGTGGCGGGCAGGCGGAGGGGATGGCCGCCGAGGGAGGAGCGAGCAGCCAGGCAGGCAGCAGGAGGAGGAGGAGAGCTGTACATGGCGGGGCTGCAGCTGGAGCCCACGCGGCCCTGAACTTTGCGCTGCCGCTGCTGCTTCCGCAATGCGCTGAGAGTGGCCGGCCAGGAGCCCCACCACCGCCCGGTGCCCATGGCAGGACATGGTGGCGGTGGGGCTCCCGGCTGGCCGCTCTCAGTGTATCGCGGCAGCGGCGGCACAAAGTACAGGGCCACGCGTGCTCCAGCTGCGAACAGCTCTCCTCCTCCTCCGCCTGGTGCCTGCCTGGCTGCTCGCTCGCTTCTCCCTCGCCGGCCCTCCCCTTCCACCTGCCCGCCAGCCCGCTCCTGCCGCCGCTTCCTGCCCATGCCGCTGTTCTGGCCGCAGGCCGCCTCTAAGCACGTGCAAAGCGTCTGACCCACTCCGCCGCTCCCCAGCCACTATGACAATATTAATCTAGGTATACTTCAAATAATACTCTGTTCTTTGCATTTCTTGTTCCTTGCATTTTGTTGATAACTTGAATATGACTACCCTTCAATCTCTTTTGTGGAAAGCCGCTAATGTTTGCAAATATTACAAATTACACTTTTCCCTGGCAATTCACAGAGAGTTAATGTACAGTTCTCTTCCAGTCAACTGCAGAAAGATGAGAGGTCCCTACAACATGGACCTTTTGAAGTCCTCCATCTCTTTCCTACCCCTGTTGTATGTGAAGTGAAATGGGAAAGAAATGTGTCTCTCTTCCCCCACGTGTCTTCAGTCTGAATGGGATACCATGGATTTTTGTTTTTCCTGAAGAGATTACAAAAAAAATGAAAGATCATTTCTGAAACGTTGACAAAGATGGTTTCCCCACTATAAGTCAGTACAACACACGGTAATATACTTATCTGTGGCCCAGCCTATTCAAAATGTCTTTCCAGATTCAGTTTGACTCAGAGATTCCAGTCTAATAAAGTTTAGAAAGATAAAAGAGGAAATGCAACAAAAAAGGTATTAGAGATGTTTAAAAAGAGCAACCTTAAGCAGGGCAGCTGAAGAAGAAGAAGAAGAAAAATCAATTGAGCATAGCATGTCTCCCATTTTTTGTGTGCATCTTGTTCCAATTTAGATTTTTTCTTCATGCGTATGCCAGTGCAATCACTTATTTTTGAATGGATATTTTCTCATGGTAATATTTTATATATGTGCCCATGGAACTCTTCAAACAATTTCAAAGAAGCCAAAAAATGTTTGGGAACTTCTGAGATTATATGAGATTTTTAGATTTTTTTCATTCTGCTTTGAGATAGCTAGGCAATTTTTTATCCTGCCCTGGAGCTTTAAAAAAACTGAAGAATGAGAAGTCTTAAAGTTTTGAATATCAATGATAATTAGAAGCAAAATGGTGGGTATTTTTATTATCACTTGATTATGCTGTATTAATAATTGGGAATAAGTTTGCATTTATCCTTAGAAAAAGTTTCTATTTTTCATACCAAGACAGATGAATAGTTTTTCCCATTCATTTCAGATCTTTTCTGATAGAGATATTTCTTAAATTCCGTCATGTACCTTGCACATGCACTGAATTTTTTAATGTCATTTTTATTTAATATCACATACATACTAATGTGCTCATCTTATCCCATTAATCCTTAAAAGTGCAGTACATATGTGTTGCTTATTTGGGGGATAAATAGAATGCATGGCAAATAGGATGGAAGTAAAAGAGGAAATTATCCAAGATAATGAAGAAATCCAGTTGCATTCCAAAGCAAACCTGTGTGAGCTCTATCTACCAGATGGAATGTGGTTCTTCAGAATTTGTATTGGAAGTTGGTCCCTCAGCAAAACTTATCTCAGGTTTTATAACCTAATCTAAGAACTACATTTACATTTATTTTTCTTTTAAAATGTAATAGCTACTTGGAACTGTTTGAAAGCATAACAGCTGCTACATACCTTAGAAAAAGGGCTGCAAATACCTCTGGGAAAAACAGATTCCCTCTCTCCTTCCCTCCCCCCTTCCCCTCCAATTAGACTTCCACATGCAATTGCAATTCTTAATTGTTTGTTTCACTCCACTCTAATATATCAGATGTCAGTTGTATGTGGATATAGAGTTTAATCATTTACATTAAACTAATTATTCTGCAAAACTGGATATACAAATCATCAGAAATGTTATCATATCATATCTTGCTAGTTTTATAAATTCACCAGTTTTTTAGTTATGTTCTTAAATTCCTGAAAAAGTCTTTATCTGGATTAAAAAAATAATTCAAGTATAATTTAAAACAATTTCTAATTACCAAGTCAGGTTTGAATTCAACTTTGTTTAAATAAGTAAAATTCCAGGCGAAATGATTACACTATGAATGCATTAGATCATACCCTCCTTTGCATTTCTAAGTATAATAAACTGCTATTCAGTTATTGAAGGATATCAAATAGAAAGATTCCATATTAGCCCACAAGAGGGCCCCAGGAAACAGCAAGATCCTTGGTAAGTCAGTAGTAAGAGAAGGTGGCTTTTTAATATAATACCAGAAAGTTACTTTTTATGGTAATAGCAATTTATAATAGCAACAAGGGCTACCTGTATATGAAAGTGCTTTTCAGCAATTGGTCTACACCTGTTCCTAAGCCAATCTGCCTCTCCTTAGGATTCAAATCCAAACATAAGTGGAATTTGTTTGAAGGACTTTTAGTTTACTCAATTTCTATAAAATAGATTATATGAGATTTATAAAGAATTTTAAAAAATCTTTATACAGAAATTGCTATGTGTATATAAAACACACACACACATATATATATGTTGTGTGTGTGTGTGTGTGTGTGTGTGTGTGATATATATAACATATATATAACATATAATGGGTGACCACCATGTGATAGCAACGTAAAATGACTGGGGCTAATGTATATAAAGTGGCAAAGGTAGAATTGAAACAGTAAAGGAAATGTATGTTAAATGGAAAATAAAACATGTGGCAAAGTTAGGGCCAAAAGATAATTGGCTGTATGTGGCAAAAATATTGTCAGAGCAGTTCACTGGTTTTAAATAAGTTATAATCACACAAAACATCTATCTTAAATGATAGCTTCTATTTATGTACACTTAGAAGAGCATCTTAAATTAATGGTGCTATAAATCTTGATCTTTCCTGTACACCTTTTGTGCAAGTGGCTGAAAGTGCTTGAATAGTACAGTAGGTTAGAGCTTATTTATTTGTATCCCATCTTTATTATTTTTACTAATAACTCTAAGCAATGAACATATCCAACACACCTTACTCTATTTCCCCCACAGCAACAAACCTATGATAGGTTAAGACTTGTCCAAAGCAGAGATGGGTTGCCAATTTTTCTACTACCAGTTCAGGTGCACGCTCATGTGAGCGATGCTTCTGCGCATGCGCAAAAGCATCCAGGTGGGTGAGCAGAGCCTCCCACCGGCGCTACTACCGGTTTGCCCAATCTGGGCCGAACCGGCAGTAACCACCTCTGGTCCAAAGTCATCTGGCTTTCATGTCTAAGGGGGAACTTGAACTCACAATATGCCATTTTCTAGCCTGGTACCTTGTCTTTGTAATATAAAAAAGTAGATTTTGCAATTTATTTTTATTTTTTGCCTTTTTTTATTTGTAAATTGTGAGTAGAATTTCTGCTTCATTGCTTGAGAATGTGCCCCCCCAGTACCCCGTTTTTTTGTTCCAGAAGACTTCAGGGAGGCTTGCTAGCACCAAAATGGGGGTGGGGGCAGCACAGTCCCACAACCCCCATTTTGATGCTAGCATCCCACCCTGAAGCCTCCTGGGACCAAAAATGAAGTGTGGGTGTGGCATGTCCCCCCCATACCCCGATTTTGGGCCCTGGAGGCTTCAGGGAGGCCTGCTAACACCAAAATGGCCACGTATGCATATGTGGGGGTGGGATGAGCGTGGGGAGGTTGTGCGCACATGCACAGGGTGGGCCTTTTGGGGGTGGCATTAGATTATAGGTGTTGGCACCGAAGAAAAAAAGGTTCGCCATCACTGCCCTACACCATTTCAGGTAAATGGTTGTCCAATCTTTTCTTAAAAACTTCTAGTATTGGATCATTTACAACTTCTAGAGGCAAGTTGTTTCACTGATTTAATTGTTCTAACTGTCAGGTAATTTGTGCTTAGTTCTAGGTTGCTCCTCTCCTCAATTAGTTTCCACCCATTGCTTCTTGTCCTGCCCTCAGGTGCTTTGGAGAATAGCTTGACTCCCTCATCTTTGTGGCAACCCTGAGATATCGGAACACTACATTTCTATATAGAAGAATCCAAGTGGTATAATGTAACTAGTTAACATAATAGTCATATAAATCTGAAAGTTACAATTTGTATTTAAAGTATTTCTTACATATGCATCATGGTAATATTTCCCTTCATCATATGCAAATCATATTTTGTCTTATTAACCTGCGCTGTATACTTTTGGCATCCAGAAATCTCAATGTCAAGGATGGGCAACCTCAAAATTCCTTTGATTATAATTGTTGGTTTCTGCCATTTTGAGGCAGGAAGTCTGTGGAAAGTGTGGTATAAGGCTTAACACAACTTAACCAAAAGCACAAATTTCAAAGCAACTCTGTTAAAAGCATGCATTTGGGAGGGCAAAATTTCTGCCTCTGCCTACCAGGTATTCATCTGGCTAGCATCCTTTGCCTGGTCAGCTTCAGCACATTAGCTTGCTGGTTGTGAGCCTTGTTGGGGCTGATACGCAGCTTCAAAAGCACAGCTGATCGTTGCAGGGAGCTCCAGTGAGTAAAACAGGCGAAGTGCAGAAATGATAAGACAAGACAGCAGCTGTTCCGGCTTGCCATTTTGGCCTCTGGGCCTTGCGTTTTCAGCCTCCAAATACTCCGTTTGAGACTTGTTCAAGGCTGGGGGGATTGCCAAAGCACATCACCACTGATCGCCATTCGAAAACACGAGTCTCAAATGGAGAGTTCAGAGGCCAAAAATGCAAGCCACAGAGGGGACGATTATTATTTATTTATTTATTTTACTTTATTAAATTTCTAGATTGCCCCCTCTCCCCGAAGGGACTCGGGGCGGTGTACAGGAAAAATTAAAACATCTAAAAAACATAACAATACATACATAATTAAAATCGAATTAAATAACCCTGTACAAACTTTATAAAACGTTAAAACTATATCCCATTAAAACCAAATAAAACAATTTAAATTACAGACTGGGGCGAGAAGCATAAATTAGGCCAAGGCAGCCTGATGGAACAGATGGGTCTTAACCTTTTGGCGGAAGGAGCGGAGGTCCGTGGTAGTTCTAATATCGGGGGGTAGGTCGTTCCAAAGGGTCGGACCCATCACAGAGAAGGCCCTTCCCCTGGGCATCGCCCGCTGGCATTGCCTAGTGGACGGCACCCGGAGAAGTCCCTCTCTGTGGGAGCGAATCGGCCGAAGGGATGTATGGGGCAGGATACGATCCTGCAAATAACTAGGTCCTGTGCCATGGAGCGCTTTAAAGATGGTGACCAACACCTTGAAACGCACCCGAAAAGCCACAGGCAGCCAGTGCAGCTCGCGCAGGAGTGGTGTTACATGGGAGTACCTGGTAGCTCCCAAAACTGCCCGCGCGGCTGCGTTCTGGACCAGCTGTAGCCTTCGGGTGCACCTCAAGGGGAGCCCCATGTAGAGAGCATTACAGTAGTCTATTCGGGATGTCACAAGCGCATGAGTGACTGTGCGAAGGGCGTCCCGGTCCAATAGGGGATGCAACTGGCGCACCAGGCCACGATGGTCTGTGGCAATCCCTGCAGCCTGGAACGGGTCTAAAATGCAATGCATGGTAGCTGAAGGGCGGGGCCGAAGGGTGGTGGGGCTACATTCAGAGTATAAGACGCACCAAAATTTTCACCCTCTTTTGGGAGGGGGGAGTTCCAAAAAATATGGTATATCATTTGGCAAACAAGAATAATATATTTTGTTCGAATATTCAGTTCTGTTTCAACATTCTGTAACAAAGAATGTTGGTGCTTGACTGGTTTTATAAATTGAAAATAGTTTTCTTGAGTGTGTGCCCCATTGGTGGATGAAAAGATCCAGACCAATGAAGACCCATTGCCCCAATTTCCTAAAGATCAGGTAATATTTGCCACAGGTAATCAGCAGATAGAACCTGCTCCAGATAAGGAAGGACAGTCCTAAACTGTAAAAGGGGATAGACATTGCTGTAATTATTAGTGTATTTTAGTTTCTATTGATGACACTCTTTCAAGATTTTTAAAAACCCTTAAAAATAATATGAATTGGCTAAATAATTTGTGTACAGATAGGCCTTGAATTACAACCTCAATAGAGCCCAACATTTCTATTGCTAAGTGATACATTTGTTAAGTGAATTTTGTCCCATTTTATGACTTTTTTTTGCCACACCTGTTAAGTGAATACCCGCATCTGTTAAATTAGTAACATAGTTATTAAGGGGATCTGGCTTTCCCCACTGACATTGCTTGTAAGAAGGTTGGAAAAGGAGATCATGTGACTGACCCTGGGATGCTACAACTGTCATAAATATGAAGCAGTTGCCAAGCATCTGAATTTTGGTCATGTGACCATGGGGATGCTACAATGGTTGTAAATGTGAAAAATGGTCATGTCACTTTTTTCTAACTCTGAATGGTCACTAAATGAACTGTGGTAAGTTGAGGACTAACTGCAGCGTGAAACTTCCAGCAAGGTAATCATGAGCAGTATTGTGCCTGCAGAATTTGGGTTTTTTTGTTTACTTTGTTTATTACATTTGTTTGCCGCTCATGTCATCATGAGATAACTTTGGGAGGCTTACAATATTACCGTAAGTTGCTAGTTCTTTTGAGGACCCGATTCTGAGCTTTGAATGATGTAATAAATTATATGTGGTGTGCTGCACAGTAAAAAAAACTTGGGCTGTAGCCTTCTACTTTTTTCAAAGAATGTCTCTGAGTCTGCTGGCTCTTCCTTACCACGGTGTTAACATGTTTTCCTCTGGTCCGTTATGCAATAGAAATGTATAGCATCATATTTTTGTACTTCTTTAGTGCTGAGCCCTATTCTGCCTCAGCGGTGAGACCAGCAGTTGCTGTTTTCCTCACATATTTAATGCAAGACAACTTAAGGAAAGTGATTGGTGCATTTCCCTGGCAAAAGCTGCTCATGGGAGAAACATCCATCATTCAGCCTAAGAGAGTGGGTGGGTTTTGACAGATTTCTAGACCATCTATCAGATGATATGTCTCTATGGCAGATTCTCCTTGGTAAAATACTCAGGTCTACTGTAGGTAAAACCTGCCCGGAGTCATGAACAGGCTTTCTTATAGCTTATTAGTGTCTTTCTGCTAAAGGGAGGTTTTTTAATCAAATTATGTCTATCAAATTATGAGAATATTTATGACATTTCTAAAATTATGTCTGTGTTTAATGGAGTCCTCTAATATCAGCTATTGCCTCTCAGAATGAAGTTAATTGTTTTCATTAAATTACTGATTTTTAGATGGGTTAACATTAACAATTTGGTCATTTCATAGCGTTTATTGTTAAAATAGAATAGAACAACAGAGTTGGAAGGGACTTTGGAGGTCTTCTAGTCCAATCCCATGCTTAGGCAGGACATCCTACTCCACTTCAGACAAATGATTCAAATAAAAGATACTGAATGTACTTGCAGATAAATGGAGAACGTTAGATTCCAATATACACCCCAAATTACATTTGGTTTATTTACATTGGACATGCTCAAATATATATAGTAATATATAATAATACACACACACACACACAAATACGCTTATATACTTGTGGATAAGCCATATGCAAATGATCAAACACTTCAATTTTTAACTTAAAATACGATGAAAAATTGCACTCCTCCAGTTAACTCAATTGAGAAAATTAAACGTATGATAAGACTCTGAAGGTAATTTTATCCAAGGATGGGCTTATTCATGAATATATAAGTTGCTTTGTGAAAGAGATGGGCGGTTTTATAAGTTTGACATAAATAAATATACACATATTATGTTATGTTAGATATGTAGTTCCCTTGACCAAATCAACATATTTGTTTCTAGTCTGTAAAGTATAACTATTACGGCAACTGTGAGAAATTAGGGAACGTTTATTTTTAAATACCGATACATAGTTTTTTTTATCAAGAAAGTAAGCGTAATAGGATGTAATGCTAAATATTGTTGGAACTTACACATCTTTCACAACCCTCTACTTTTTCCAGTGCCACTCCAAAACAATCTGAAGATTTTGTTCATATGTAAATTCAGTGTTTGGTCTGCACCCCAAATGGCCCAAAATATATCAATTTATGAAAATATAAAATGAAATTTTAATCAGATATCAATCACCAAATAGACATAGTATAAATTAAGTGATTTAAAAACTTAATAAATTGGTATTTCAGATTGACTCTGTTTCCCTAGAGTTTCACCTAACCCCATTGAAGTTTTTTTATACTTAAGAGTACAACTGTAATCTTTAAATGCATTTCGATGATTGGTCATAAGTTATTCAGAGATTTTCCAATGCCGAGAATGGAATTGGACCTGGATCTTTCTGGGCTTGGCTCAAAATCTCTACACCATGCTGGATCTCTATGTACATGGGCTACATAGAAAAATAAGCTTCTACATTCTTGCTTTCCCTTTTCTTTCTCCTATCTATTCTGTACTAAGTCTTTATTTAGACTTGTACTGTAGATTGAATATTGTTCGTATTATTGGTTTATGGAACATAGATTATTGTCTTCTGAAAATAGCATTTGGTTTGTTTTAATAATTTTATCACTATGTATAAATAGTTATAAACTATTTATAACATTTAATTTAATTTAATTTCTGCCCATAGGGTAAATCTGGGCAGCTTACAATCATAAAGGTATGTCTATACATATACAATTTAAAAATAAATTAAAATCAAACATTAAAACCAAGAATTAAAACCTACATGGGGACACATGGAGAGTGGAGTGGGATGTGGGTGAGGTGGGATCTGTTATTAACCAACCATCTCTACTGTGCTATTCTCCCAGTGGAGTCCCATATCAACTGGCACAGCCATGTCCACAGGCACTGATGTACCACAGAGAAGGCCCTTCCCCTGGGCGTCGCCCGCTGGCATTGCCTAGTGGACGGCACCCGGAGAAGTCCCTCTCTGTGGGAGCAGATCGGCCGCAGGGATGTATGGGGCAGAATCCGATCCCGCAGATAGCTAGGTCCCGTGCCATGGAGCACTTTAAAGATGATAACTAACACCTTGAAGCGCACCCGAAAGACGACAGGCAGTCAATGCAGCTCTCGCAAGAGCGGTGTTACATGGATAAACCTCGAGGTTCCCATAATTGCTCGCGCGGCTGCATTCTGGACAAGCTGAAGTCTTTGGGTGCACCTCAAGGGGAGCCCCATGTAGAGAGAATTGCAGTAGTCCAGTCGGGATGTCACGAGGGCATGAGTGACTGTGCAAAGGGCATCCCTGATATAACTGATCATCTAAACTACCAGTTCACCTAAACTAGTAGTAAAAAAATGCTAACAATTCATGCAAACAAGTAGTTCTGACAATCAGCTGTGCAACAATCACCTGTGCCACTCGATTTCTAAATCGTGCAACACAGCTGATTGTCTCACAACTGATCATCGGAACTACTGGTTCGTCCAAACCGGTAGCATTTTTTACTATCAGTACTGACAATCAGCTATGCCACTTGATTTCTAAATCACGTAACACAGCTGATTGTCACACAGCTGATGGTTGGAACTACTGGTTCACCCGAACCAGTAGCATTTCACCTCTGAGTAGGTGAGAGCTTAAATGGACTCTAGAGGACAGGAAGGCCTGGAGGAATGTTGTCCATGGAGTTGCGATGGGTTGGACACGACTTCACAACTAACAATAACAACCAATACCCTAGTTTCAAAGTTCATATATTCCTCAGAAATGTTCAGGTGGTTATTAAAAAATGGTAGATAAAGATAAAATAGGTACAAGTTGTGTCAGCCCAAAGTACAGGTAGTTTTCGACATAAAACAGTTCATTTAATGACCGTTCAGAGTTACAATACTAGTGAAAAAAGTAACTTATGACCATTTTTCACGCTTACAACCATTGCATCACCCCCATGGTCATGTGATCAGAATTCAGACACTTGACCATTGCCATGTCTTGAGATCATGTTAATCTCCTTTGCCAGCTCCTGACAAGCAAAATCAATGGGAAAGCCAGCTTCTCTTAATAACTGTGGCAAGAAATATTGTAAAGTGGGACAAAACTCACTTAACAAATGTCCTGGATAATTGAGAATCTCTGTAGACATTCACTTAACAGATGTTTCACTTGGCAACATTTTTTGTGACTCAATTGTGATTATAAGTTGTGGACTGCCTATAATTATATTTTAATCTTCATCGATTTTCTTGGAAAATTTTATTATTTCCTTCGTATCACTTGTTACTGCAATGATTGGTTTTCATATATTGCCAGTACTGGATCTATATTAGCAAGTGAGAATGCTGCTATTCACAGTGATCACTTGGACGTATAGAGTAAGCACCTGCTCAGCCTGTATTAGCCACTTTCTATTTGTAGTATTTGTCATAGTTCCTTCTAATATTGTAAATGATGCTAGGGTGATTTAGTAGGTTTGCATAAACAAAATGGCTAACAATATTTTTAAGGTTTTATAAACCCTAAATTAAGAATATAGGAATATCTACACTGCCCTCCACTGTTCACTCCTGCCAGTTCAGATCCTCATATAACTAATTCATTTCTGATTCAGTCACTTTTTACATTAGATTAATGGTAAATACAATCTACTGTATATAATCTGTATAAACTACTTGAACATAATCTTCAAAATGTATCTTCCAAATACCGGTTTTATTTAGAAATGTTTGTAAATAACATTTACCCTTTCTACCCTCGATTTTTATTTACTCAAAGTTTACCAATGTGTTTCCAGAGTAATTAATTCTTAAATATAATTAAGACTATTATTACAAATTCTTCATTCAAATTCCATTTTTAAAAATTACATATAATATATAAAATTAATTTTATACAATGCGCATGCATGTCAGACCCAAAAACCAGCAGGCCAGCAGGAGGTGCACATGCATGCATGGTGGAGCTGAGCTGGGGTGCGTGCCTGCCGAGAAGCTTTGTGTGCCACCTGTGGCATGCGTGCCATAGATTCGCCATCACGGGTATAAATTATTAACTTATTTGAAGTCTTTATTAATTAATTCTTTTCAAAACTATACAGTAATTTTTCTACAAGCTTTAGTAGTGCAATTACGGATGTTGATTCATGTTCATTTCTTAGAGCTTCAGCATAGATAGAGATCAGCCTGCCTAACGTTCTATCTAGTCTAGTCAGTCACAAGTGTCCAGGGGGAGGGGTGGGTAAAAGAGCCAATAACAAATTTTTATTTTATTTTATTAAATTTATACTCCGCCCTTCTCCAAAATGGACCCAGGGCGGCGCACAGGAGTATTAAAATACATACAAAAACATAAAAAAATTTAAAAACTTATTTGATGAAGATCCTGCGCTAAAACCAAATTAAAATCCCCAAAATTTAAAACTAGCTAAAAGTCATAATGGAGGTTACGTTAGGCCGGCTAGATGGAACAAATGTGTTTTTAGGCACTTGCGGAAGAGGCGGAGGTCAGAGATGGTGCGAAGTTCAGGGGGTAAGTCGTTCCAAAGGGCTGGGCCCGCCACAGAGAAGGCCCTTCCCCTGGGTGTCGCCAGTCGGCATTGTCCGGCCGACGGCACCCTGAGAAGGCTCTCTCTGTGGGAGCGTATCGGTCTTAGGGATGTATGGGGCAGGAGGCGGTCTCGCATGTAACTAGGTCCCGAGCCATGGAGTGCTTTGAAGATGGTCATCAGAACCTTGAAGCGCACCCGAAAGACCACAGGAAGCCAGTGCAGCTCGCGTAGCATTGGTGTTATATGGGAGTGTCTGAGCGCTCCCATGATCACCCGCGTGGCTGCATTCTGGACTAACTGCAGCTTTCGAGTGCACCTCAAGGGAAGCCCCATGTAGAGAGCATTACAGTAGTCGAGTCGAGACGTCACGAGTGCTTGAGTGACTGTGCGCAGGGCATCCCAGTCCAGTAAGGGGCGCAATTGGTGCATCAGGCGTACCTGATGGAACACCCCCCTGTGGTCCTCCATGGACAGCCGGGAATCCAGGAGGACACCCAAATTGCGCGCCCTCTCCACGGGGGCCGGTGTTTCGCCCCCAATGGCCAGAGTTGGAGTAATCTGGCTGAACCGGGGTGCCGGAAGCCACAGCCACTCAGTCTTGGACGGGTTGTGCCTGAGTTTGTTACTACCCATCCAGATCCGTACGGCCTCCAAACACCAGGACATCACCTCAGCGGCATCGTTGGGTATGAGTATTGTAGTCCCATGATGCAAACTCCTCCCTTTTAATCACTTGAAATCCATGAGACCCGCTGTCAGGATTAATCTTTTAATTAAATTAAAAGGATCAAACCTGCAGATTTTAAGAGTGACAACATCTTAACAATTCTGTTTTACTTGTGTTTTAATCTGAATTATTTACTTTTTTTTCTTTAAAATATTTGGTTTCCTGCATTTTTAAACTTGATTTTTTTAATATTAATATTTACTACAATTGTTTTATTTCAGAATGACCTTATTTAAAAATGTATGAGGTTATTTATAATTGACTCTCTGGCAGTGATTAAAGAGGTGTGAATAATAGGTTAGAAAATGTTGACAGCTCCTTGTTTG
Organism: Rhabdophis nuchalis; assembly: GCA_039707465.1. Taxonomy (NCBI): domain Eukaryota; kingdom Metazoa; phylum Chordata; class Lepidosauria; order Squamata; family Natricidae; genus Rhabdophis; species Rhabdophis nuchalis. The sequence goes on along the minus strand of CM077647.1, from coordinate 24,809,976 downwards.
CTAGTCTGCCGTTAGCACATTTATGATGCTCAATCCTACCTCATTTATTGTAAGACAATATCTGCATTTGGCATCTGTTTACTAATGTTATGTATTCTTGGGAGGCGTCTGAGTTTTGAGTTAGTAAATTACTCATAAATCATTCTACATGAGCATTTCACAATCATACTTCATTTATGAGTTGACAGGTAATATTTGTTGATTTATTCAATTTCCATAGTAGCCCATCTCAAATAGGTGACCCTGAGTACCCATATATCATTTCTAATTATGTATTTATAAGAAAAAGTTTGAGTAAAATGTATGTGTTCAAGTATGAAACTAATATTTTGATATCAGAATTTGTATTGAAGCACTCAAAACCATGGTAAAAATCCAAATCCATTTTCAAACAATACATTATTTGTTAAGCAATACATTATTTTTTACATATGTTATTGCATATCTAGCTAGATAGGAAGTAAAGTTTTGAATACATGATGAAAGTAAGAGGCAGGCTCTGAAAATTAGGGAAACTATCATAATTGAGTGCATGTTTTCCTTTATTTTGGCGTATACTCCAAAGAATTTAATTGGGCTTACTTTTCAATAAATGAACGTCAAATTGCACTGCATAACAAATAATGGAATAAGAAATATTCTGGTGGGTTTGGATTTGGTTTTTTTTGACAATAGCAACTGCTATATGAAGAGAGCAGACTCATTGGGTGACATCTCCTGATCACTACAAACTTAACAATTGTCACAAAGTGAAGATAGATGTGTCTATGCTAAGGTACCAGATTACAAAATCAATATCACAGTTAAGTGGTAATTTTTTTCCTGATTGTGCAATATCATCTTATAAACTGGACACAACTATCGTTGATGTTTTTCCTATGTAAAGAACTTTATCCCATATAGCAAAATATACAGGGAGGAAATAGATTTTTTTTCTTTTTAGCATGATTTTTTATTTAGACAGAAATGTTTTAAAATGCAAGAGTACCATTTTTGAGTGGCAAGAATAGATGCATGACTAAAATACTACAAAATATCCATTTACATCTGATCTCTAGTCAGAGGTATAATTTTAAATAATGTTGCTCTTACCATAGAAACTCTGGATTATATTTCTGCATCCTCTCTTTTTCACAGACATATTGAAAGAGATAAATATGTCTCTCCTGTGCTTTTTAGCTATTCAGGAAGCATTGATTGCTACTTAATATTTTTCCTAAGTAAAGAAAGATAACCAGTGAAGTTTCTGACTCCAGGAAAGTCCCCAGCCCTTTCACAGTCAATGATTGTATCTACCTTTTTCCTAAAATAGGAAGTGTCTGGCCCATCATTATTGAATACTAGCTGTACCTGGCCACGCGTTGCTGTGGCCCAGTCCGGTTAAATGGCCAACCAATCTGTGTGTAGATCTACACCTGTGTACACAAACACATATACACAACCACCGTATAACCCCCAACCTACCTACCTACTGTATTTCTTCCTCTCTCCCTCTACCTACCTACCTACTTACTGTATTTTCCCTCTCTATCCCTCTACCTACCTACTATTTCTCCCTCTCTCTATCCCTCTACCTACATACTGTATTTTCCCTATCTCTCTATCCACCTACCTACCCTACCTACTGTATTTTCCCTCTCCCTCTCTCTTTATTCCTCTACCTACCTACCTCCATGCAGCCTCCTGGGACCAAAAATGGGCCACATGGGAGTGTGCCAACCCTTGTGCCTTGCTTTGGTCCTAGTAGGCCTCAATGTAGCCCCCTGGGACCAAAAATGGGCCACCTGGGAGTGTGCCACCCCCTGCACTTCGTTTTAGGACTAGTAGGCGTCCATACAGCCTCCTAGGACCAAAAATGGGTCACCTGGGAGTGTGCCACCCCTGAGCCTTGTTGTGGGCCTAGTAGGCATCCATACAGCCTCCTGGGACCACAAATGGGCAACCTGGGAGTGTGCCACCCCCCATGCCTAATTTTGGGCCTAATAGGCGTCCATACAGCCTCCTGGGACCAAAAATGGGCCACATGGGAGTGTGCCATGTGTGAGGGAACGTTGGAGGCTTATTCGGTTGCTGAGGAAATGACCGTTGGAAATGTGAGGGGCGTGTGCGTGATGCATCATAAGCAACCGCTGGGTGGGAGGAGCTTAAGGGTGGTAAAAACCTCAGAAGTGTGTACCTTTTACATTTGTGCTGCTTGCACATGGCACACGTGTGCCAGCCACACAAACTGTACATATGATTTCTTCGTACGTTCTTGGGAACATTGTGTGAAAATTTGGTGCCGATCGGTGTAGTACTTTCTGAGATTAGTGGCTTTGCACAAACTATTTTAAATTTTTATTTATATAGATTAAATAGATAACGTTTAATTTATGGTAATTGTTCAGCCATACATAGAATTGCAAAATACCATATAAAAGTAAAGGTTCCCCTCGCACATATATGATAGTCGCTCCTGACTCTAGGGGGCGGTACCTATCTCCATTTCAAGGCCAAAGAGCGAGCACTGTTGAACAACTTCTCCGTGGTCATGGCCAGCATGACTAAACACCAAAGGCACATGGAACACTGTTACCTTCCCACCAAAATGGTTCCCATTTTTCTACTTGCATTTTTTTGTGCTTTCGAACTGTTAGGTTGGCAGAAGCTGGGATAAGTAACGGGAAGCTCACTCTGTTACACGGCTCTAGGAATTTGAATTGCCAACAGATCTGATCGACAAGCTCAGCATCTTAGATACTGAGCCACCACATCCCTCAAAATACTGTTTATCAGATATTAAAAGTAAATGTTGATTTTAGACCATGTATCACAAATAATACAGAGAAATACTACAGCTGATCTATTCTGATCTATTTTTATTGTAAGGCAGCGCAATATTTCTGCAGTGAACTTTTTTTTTTGAAGCAAAAGCAATGGCAAAGTTACTATATAACTTCCAAACGGTTCCTTATTCTTCACCTCAGCTGAATTTCTAGGATCAGTTTTGCAAGTCTTTAACAAACTTTCATTGCGGTTGTAAAATCAGAATTGTGAGTGTTGGATCTGGATTGCTATTCATAGCTATTTCCCTATTCTATCCAATCGTAGAATTTGGAGTATAGGTCTTAATGTACATTTTTGCTGACTATGTTCAGGAGATTGGGCAGCAATGCAGGATCTTTATTATAGATTGGCACAGTAATTGCCATTGCTCAGTCTTTCAGAATATGAGCCAAATTTTCAGAAAGGTAAAGTGTGCTGCCAGTGTGGAGTTGACCAGTTACTGCACATGTAGTCCTCAACTTACAACAGTTCACTTGGTGACCTTTGAATTTACAATGGCACTGAAAAAAGTGACTTGTGACCATTTTTCACACTTATGACAATTGCAGCATCTCCAGGGTCATATGATTTATATTCAGCTGCTTGACAACTGACTCACATTTATGATGGTTGCAATGTCCTGGGGTCATGTGTTCACTTTTTGCAATCTTCTGTCAAGAAACGTCAATGGGGGAAATGGATTAATTTAACAACTGTGTTACTAATTGCTGCCATGATTCAATTAAGAAAAGTTGCAAAATCTGAGAAAATTAACAATTTTTCACTTAGCAACATACGTACATTTTGAGCTCAATTGTGGTTGTTAAGGTAAGGACTACCTGTACTTTTTAAATATCTCAGCAGTTTACCAAGGGTTTTATTCCTTTTCAGACGATTTATTAGTTGTTGCACTTTCCTTACAAAACCTTTTTGCCATCTTGAAAGTAGGGTACCTTGCTAGCCTTCTGCTCCCACCCCCTGTCAAAATCAGCCAGCTTGCTATTCTCATTAAATCCATTAAATTCGAACAAATTTGCTAAGCTGGTTAGAATGCAACAATTGAGTGATTATCTTAATCAGGCATTCTGACCATTTAGCTCTCCTGCCTCTCTCTTCCTTCCTAAATCAACTTGATGAAATTTGTCAATATGGGTGTATGTTTCAGGAAACATAAGAAATAATTTAAAGTAATGGGGGATGATTACTATCTGGAATTCTCATTGTTACCTGAAATTAGGTTACTAAATTAAGCACATTTTTCCATACAGTAATATAGTTAAGTTTCCAAATTGTTTAGGGAAATTGAGGGGTGCTCAAATTTAAGCAGTAGATTAGTTGGGTAAGCAGAAGGGGAAGCCAGAAAATGTGGAAGTTCTATTTTTAAATTTGCTTTTTACTGTATGAATACTAATTTTGCAGACACTGGTGGAAACTTGCATACAAAGAGCACAATTTGGCATTGAAATCTTCACCAATTACAGGAGTAAAATGCCAAAGGAAACTATATCTTCACCAATAGAATTTTGGTGAAGTTCATCAATAGAAGTTTATCGCAGTAGTGATAAAGATTGACAGACATTGAAAATGAAAAGATTAACAGACAGCACCAACATTAATAACAATAGATAATCATTGGGTGTCTGCAAGATGGGAGGGGATGGAGCTTAGCATGTAAAGCTGTAGATACCGTTATGCCCACCTCGCACTTGGTCTTCATTTTTTCTGGTTGATGTTACCTTTAAGGTAAACGTAATATAGGAAACCCATGAAGCAGGATATTTTTAATGGGTTTACTATGTGCAATATAATTAGGCAGGTCTTGAGACTGTTTTCTGGGATGAGTTTGACCTTGTTTCTCCCGATGACATGGACAGGTTACTGGGGCGGCTGAATGCCATCACATGTTTATTGGACCCGTGTCCCTCCTGGCTTGTACTGGCATCCCGGGAGGTTACACGAGGCTAGCTCCTGGGAATAGTGAATGCTTCCTTGAGTGAGGGGATCTTGCCAGCCGCCTTGAAAGAGGCAGTGGTGAGACCCCTCCTCAAGAGGCCTTCCCTGGACCCAGCAGAGCTGGCTAATTATCATCCGGTCTCCAACCTTCGCTTTTTAGCGAAGGTTGTTGAGAGTGTGGTGGCACGACAGTTCCCCCAGCACCTGGAGGAAACTGTCTGTCTAGACCCGCGTCAGTCCGGCTTCCGGCCTGGGCACAGCATGGAGACGGCATTGGTTGCGTTGGTGGATGATCTCTGGAGGGCTTGGGATAGAGGTCATTCCTCTATCCTGGTCCTATTAGATTTCTCAGCGGCTTTCGATACCATCGACCATGGTATCCTATTGCACTGGCTGGAGGGGCTGGGGGTGAGAGGCACCGTTCTACGGCGGTTCTCCTCCTTCCTCTCCAACAGGTCACAATTTGTGTTGGCAGGACGGCAGAGGTCGACGTCGAGGCCCCTCACGTGTAGGGTGCCTCAGGGGTCGGTCCTCTCACCCCTCCTGTTCAACATCTACATGAAGCGGTTGGGCGAGATCATCCGTGGTTTTGGGGTAGAGTTCCATCAGTACGCTGATGATACTCAGCTGTACTTCTCTACCCCAACCACCCCAACGATGCCGTCAAAGTGGTGTCCCAGTGTCTGGAGGCCGTGTGAGTCTGGATGGGGAGGAACAAACTCCGACTCAACCCATCCAAGACCGAGTGGCTGTGGTTTCCGGCGTCACGATATAGTCAGCTGGCTCCATCTCTGGCTATCGGGGGCGAGTCACTGGCCCCCTCGGATAGGGCTCACAATCTGGGCATCCTCCTGGATTCTCGGCTGTCATTGGATGACCATGTGACAGCTGTGACCAGGGGGGCCTTTTATCAGATTCACCTGATCCGCCAGTTGCGCCCCTATCTAGATCGTGACGCCTTACGCACAGTCACTCAAGCGCTCGTCACCTCCCGCCTGGATTACTGCAATGCTCTCTACATGGGGCTCCCCTTGAGGTGCACCCGGAGACTCCAGCTAGTTCAGAATGTGGCCGCGTGGGGGATTCTGGGAGTTTCTCGTTACTCCCACGTAACACCTCTCCTGCGCAAGCTGCACTGGCTGCCGGTGGCCTTCCGGGTGCGCTTCAAGGTGCTAGTGACCATCTTTAAAGCGCTCCATGGCACGGGACCTGGATACTTGCGGGACTGCCTCCTACCACATACCTCCCTTAGACCTGTCCGCTCCCACAGAGTGGGCCTCTTCAGGGTGCCATCCGCCAGACAATGCCGACGGGTGGCCCCCAGGGGGAGAGGCTTCTCTGTGGCGGGACCTGCCCTCTGGAACGACCTACCCCCAGATCTTCGTACCATCACAGACCCATGCCTCTTCCGCCGGGCATTAAAGACACATCTATTTCAAGAAGCCGGCCTGGCTTAATTTTAATGGGTAAAGTTTTAATTGATTTTAACTTTTTCTAATTCAAATTTTTAGCACAGACCCTGATTTAATTCCGTTTTAAACTGTTATATATTGTATTGTTTTGTATATGTTTTTATATTTTTGTGCACCGCCCTGAGTCCCTTCGGGGAGATAGGGCGGTATACAAATTCGATAAAATAAATAAATAAAGCCAATATAATCAAGAGGCAAGTTTCCTGCAAGAGAATTGTATTTTGTCAGAGCATCTGCAAATGCAGCATTGTTTCTCTTTTTTTCCATCCAGTGATATTCTAAGAGATAAATAATAGGACCCTTGTCAAGTTAAATGTCACTCTCAACAAACTGTATGATTTCCTTTTACTAGTCTCTCCTTTGATATTAGGCCCAAGCCTGAAGACAATACAGTGAAATCCAATTGATTACATTCTTTTTTTGTTTATCCCTGTCATTGTCCATTCACTAAGTCATGTCCAAATCTTCACAATCCTATGGATCATAATATGTTGTTGCTTTCATTTAATGGACAGAAACTCCCAATTAAAGCTATAGCTCTCTGCCCTAATCTTTGACAAACTCTAGGTGTGGCTACCCTGAACCTCTTCCCCCATCCAACATCCATCCTGCACAGCCTCTTATTTTGGGCTTCTCCCTGGAATGAACTACTGACTCTCTCTGCTAAAACTTTCCTCAACTGTTCACTAATGGCACATTACATCACATTTGGCTCCTGCAAACTCTGTTGTCATAACGCAACAAAACTCCAGTTAAAATAGACCTTAGATGTTGTTGCCCCTCTGATGACAAAATTGGTATAGAAAGGGGAGCACTTTACAAATGGGGTAGTTATAGTGCCAGAGTGCAATGATGTTTTTCTAAATCTTTTCTAAGATGTACAAATTAATTATGTGCCTGCATTACAAACAGGGATAAGATCTGTTGCTCATTGACAGAACACATGCTTTGTATACAATTGGCCTGTGATAGCAAACCTATGGCACACCTGCCACAGGTGACACACAGAGCCATTTGTTAGGACATGCAAGGCATTGCCCTGTCACCTCTAGCGTGCATGTACGATCTGGCCAGCTGACTTCGACCTTATTTTAAGGCGGTTTTTTGCCCTCTGGAGGCTTCAGGGAAGGCTCCTGAAGACTCCGGAGGATGAAAAATGGCTCTAAGGACAAACCTGAAGTCATCATTCCCAAACTTCTGGGTTGCCTGTAGGGACATTTTTCACCCTCTGCGGGCTTCAGGGAAGCTCCTGAAGCCTCCAGAGGGCCTCCGGGGGAGCAGGGGAGGTTGTTTTCACCCTCCCCAGGCTCCAGAAAGCCTCTGGAGCCTGGGGAGGGCAAAAAAAGCATGACAAAAGTGAGGGGGAACAAAGGTCACGCACACATTGGTGCGGGGGGGGGAGCTTGCATAGTATTATGGATGTGGGCATGCCCGTGCACAACCCCTCTGCCCTCTCCCCACTTTTGGCACATGATCCAAAAAAGGTTAGCCATCACTGCAGTAGGCCATAGGTCTGGCCCTGACTATCCCAGTCAAAATGTTCATATAGCAAGTAATTTATTTATTTATTTTTCAAATTTATACCCCGCCCTTCTCCTTGCAAGGACCCAGGGCGGTGCACAGGGAATATTAAAAAACCATACAAAATTACAAAAATACATTATTAAAAAACTATTAAATTATCCCGTGCTAAAACCCTTATAAAACCTTAAGAATTTAAAATTTATACAAATAAAAGTCAGAAATGGGGGGTTATGCTAGGCCGGCTTGTTGGAATAAATAAGTTTTAAGATGCTGGCGGAAGAGGCGGAGGTCCGAGGTGGTGCGTAAATCAGGGGGTAGGTCGTTCCAGAGGGCTGGGCCCACCACAGAGAAGGCCCTTCCCCTGGGCGTCGCCAACCGGCATTGCCTGGCCGACGGTACCCGGAGAAGGCCCTCTCTGTGAGAGCGGATCGGTCGAAGGGATGTATGGGGCAGGAGGAGAAACTTCATCACAGGTTTTGAAAACTTTCATCATGAGAGTTTAATATTCTGTGTCTTGAGACCTCTTAAATGGTATTGTGATTAAAAAATTTTAAATCATAAAATTTGTTCAGTACAACAAAGTTTGAAAAGGGGAATCCACTTAAAAACCTATATAGTCTAGTTTACAATCAATGCTTGTCGGGTTGAAGAACTTCTCTAAAATTAACAACTAAAGGAGCAGAGTAGTAACAGGAAGTTTGGCTGGAAGATAAAGTTTGCCCTTTACAGAGAGTTCTTGATGATGTATCAGGCTTTCTTTGCTATACTATCCTTCCTTTCCTTTCCACAAAAAATCTGTCATAAAGCAGATTAACTGTTATTGACTGGTTCAAAGTAACCAGGTTCCTCTATTATTTAGATTAGGATCCTATAGTTTGTGCTGCTCCACAATAGAAATAGCCAGGTTTTAATACCATCCATGGGAAGTTATGCCTGATCTCTATTTCTACCGAGATCCTGAAGAAATTGAAAAAGAAGAACCAATTGCAACTGATAAGGCAGTTACCAAGCAGGAGTTCCAGGGTGAATGGACAGCATCTGCCCCTGAATTCACTGCACCTCCACAACCGGAGATATTTGATTGGTCTGAAGGGGTACAAGTGCCTTCTGTCCCAATTCAACCTTACCCCACTGAAGACTGGAGTTCACAGACTGCCACTGAAGACTGGTCTGCAGCTCCTACAGCTCAGGCTACTGAGTGGGTTGGTACTGCCACAGAATGGCCTTGGTTAAGCAATAGCAATTCAAGAATTACAATTGAAGAATAAAATACCTTCCTTGTTAACTAAAAAAGAAAAAAATAACCACTTGAAACAAACCTATTAAAACAATCCACCTTAAAAGGCATAGTTGTATTACTCTATTTGACAGATATTATTCAAATAATGATTTGAGGATACTTCTCTCAAATAACTTGTCTTGAGACAATTTATGTAGATAACAATGTTCTGACTGAAACCTTAAAATGGATTGTCTGGTAAACATGACCTTGATAACTTTGCAGTTCAGTTACACTTCAAGAAGTTGGTGAAAAATGTGGTATCTAGATTGCTGACAGATAAAATTACAGACAAAGTATTCTTCTACTGAAGGATCTGTACTAGTTGCACAATTTAAAATGCTGGCATTAATGTACCCATCTAAAAGATTACCTTTCCTGTTACGAATCTATTCCATTAAGATGCATTGGAGAGGTCTTGGGAAAGCATTTTCAGTTCCATATTTCTGGTTCAATTAAAGAACCTTTTTTTTTGTTGCACTCTGGATCTAATATGCTAATAATTATTTGATTGCCACTTTGTCAACATTTGGAAAACCTAAAAATATGCATACTATTCACCATACATTTTACTGTTTGGGTTTTTTTAACAGCCTTGATCAGTTTTTAACTTTTAGTACTCTGCTTTTAAGTTTTTTTAACTGCCTTGGAATGCTCACCACTCTGCAAAGGTATGATGACAGACCTGAAGTAGATATGTGCTGACTGATCAGATCACATATATCCACTTCCATGAGGACTGGACAGATTTCTAGGAAGAGGCAGACTCTAAACAATTAACATACTGGAGCTTTTTTGTAGAGAAAGAGAGAAAGAGAGATCTCTCATAGTTCAGGAACTTAAGTCTTGATCAAGGCTAGGGGGAAAAGGCGGATTCAACCCTACCTGAAGGACAAGGTTTGGACCGAACTGCTTAAGAAATATAAAATGAGCTATGCTGAAGTCTATAAAAATGTAGCAATAAGACTTTACATGATTACACCACTTAGCAACCACAATCCCAGCACTTCCCATTGCTGTCGTTAACCGATCCACCCCAATCCAAGCCATTCTAGACTTGGTGCCTTCTAGCCCAGAATGGCTTGGATGGGGAGGCAAACATTAGAGATGGCCCTGAATCTGTTTGCCACATCCCAGGAGTCTATAGCTGCCCCAGCCCAGTCCCAGCCATAGTCAATCTTGCCAGCCTGCATGCTATCTTGCCACCCCTTCCATCCTGTACTGTCAGCCTCCAGATGACCTTCATTATCTTAGTAGTCCTGCTGATGATGAGGCATGCCCAGTTTGGGACATGTGAAAGGAAAACACAAAAGCAGGGCCTCAGCCAGAGTGTAATAAAAATCCCCTTTGCAAAAAGCTTCTCGTTGAAGTGGACTTTGCCCTGCAGGGAGGCTGTGGGCCAAAAGGGCATAGGTGGGTGGGGGGGATTGAAGCGCACCCCGGTGGGTGGTGGTAAGTTGCCAATGAATTCTAATTGTGTGACATGGGACTGCAACAACTGAATGCTGAATGGACCGGGGTGGTGGGGGTGGGGGTACTGAACAGCCATCTTATTTATCACATTTCTATATCTCACCTAAGTGAGATACAACAAACTTACAACTACAACAAACTTACTGGCTGGTTGCCATAAGTTGAGGACTAATGTACATATGACTCAGAGGAAAGTTGTTATGTGAAAGAACATTAGCTACAATGCAAGGTTCAAATTAGAAGGATGGAAGAAATACTTCCCCAGTTAGATTAAAAATATTTGACCTGGAGCATTTTAGTTGGCTAAAAATTATGTTGCCACTTGGAAAATTTAGAAGCACAGAAAGAGGCTTCTGAGTTTGTCAGTCACGTAGAGGTTTGGGGTAGAACTAAAGCCAAAATCAAAATTTAAAAATCTAAGCTTTTTACAGGGGCCGTGCAGAAAAAGAGCAAGTAAAATCCCCAAAAACGAAGCAGAATGGCAAGAACAATGTGAGTAAAGATTGTCTGTTATAGCCTCCCATCCAAAAGAGATCTAACCCCACTAATTCAACTCTACAGCAAAATTCCCTCTTAAAAAGGAATTGTAATTGTAGAGGTAAAAAACAGAAGAATTTTTGTACTCTGGCAATAGACTTTATTTAATTCAAAGCCATCATTAATATTTTTTAAGAAACTAGAGAAGTCCTCTGTTTAAAATCTGGATTCATGCCTGAAAGTAAAAGCAAAAAAACCACTGATGGTATTTTTGAATAATTGCCCTACGAAATAATTATTGGTGTTGATTTGCCAGTTTATGAAAAACTGATTCATAAAACCCTGCACTGCAAAACAAGAAGGAATAGCTACAATGGCCGCAAGAGCTGAAGATGACTTCAGAAACTGGATCAAGAGAAATAGAAGAAGAAAGCAAAAAAAGATTCTGATATTTTTCCCTTCACCCAGGCTAGTTCCTGCCAGTTCTCACCTTTTCTATAGAAGAGGTTCCAGAAATCTACAGTGCCGTTTAGAACCGGTTCCAGCTCCCTCCCCCCGACCATCCCCACATCATCAAGATGAAGAGCAAGAGGAGGAATTCTGGGAGTTGAAGTCCACAAGTCTTAAAGATGTCAAGTTTGAACACCCCTGGGGTTTTTTTTCTAAAGGGTTAGGGGTGCAAGGGTCTTGTAACTAAGAATTGCGTGCTTCAAATACCAGAGTTTCTGAGGCAACATTTTGGTTGCTAAGCAAGAGCGTTGTTAAGTGAGTTTCACCACATTTTACGTTGGCCATGCCCACCCAGTCACATGGCTGGCAAGCCACTCACAAAGCAGGCCACACCTACAGAAGAGGTTCTAAAAAATTTTGAAACCCATCACTGACCCAGGGCTAACGCCAGGAACAACACCAAGGGAAGATACGATATTGTTGCCATTACAGAAACTTGGTGGGATGAAACCCACAAATGGAACATACAGCTAGAAGAATTTAAATTATTTAAAAGAAATAGACCAAATAAAAGAGGAGGTGGAGTTGCACTATATATAAGAAATAATTACATCTCTACAGAAATAGAGCACAACAATGATAAGAACTATCTTGAATGTATTTGGGTCAATATTAAAGGTTGGGGGGGGGAATGATATTGTCATAGGTCTATACTACAGGCCACCCAACCAAGCAGAGGAAGTGGATGTACTTTTTGCTAACCAGCTAACTAAGGTATGTAGGAAGCACACTACAATAGTAATGAGAGATTTTAACTACCCTGACATCAATTGGGAAACAAACTCTGCACCAAGTGGAAGATCCAACAGGTTCCTAACAAACCTAGCAGACAACTTTGTTTCCCAAAAGGTAGAGAAGGGAACAAGGGGATCAGCAATATTGGACTTAATTCTCACTAACAGAGAGGAAATGATAGAAGGTGTAGAAGCTACAGGAACTTTGGGGGCAAGCGATCATGAAATACTGGAATTCAACATTATGCAAACAAAAGTAGTTGAACAAAGTCAAACTAGAGTCTTAGACTTTAAGAGAGCTAATTTCAATAAACTCAGAGAGAGCTTGGGAAGGATTCCATGGATGAGAATCCTCAAGGGGAAAACAACTCAAGAAGCTTGGGAAATTTTGAAAAGTGAGATTATAAAAGCCCAGTCCAGCGCAATACCAATGAAGAAGAAAAATAACAGTTCCCAAAAGAAACCAGCATGGCTGCATAAAGAACTCTCTGACAAATTGAAAGACAAAAAGGATAAATATAAAAAGTGGAAAAAGGGGGACATAACTAAGGCAAAATATCAGCAAATAGTCCGAGCCTGTAAAGATGAAGTGAGGAAAGCTAAGGCTCGCAATGAAGAAAGGCTTGCCAAAAAAGTAAAAAATAACAAAAAAAGCTTCTTCCAACATGTTAAAAATAAGAAAAAAGTTAAGGAAACAACTGGTCCACTGCTGGGAGAAAATGGCAAGAAGATGATAAGCAACAGGGAGAAAGCAGAACTATTTAACTCTTTTTTTGCATCTGTCTTTACACAAAGGGATAAAACAGTCCAACCAATCAAAAACAGCACCACAAAAATCAGATTAGGAACACAAGTTGAAATAGGGAAGAAAATGGTAAGTGAGCACCTGTCTGCCCTGGACGAGTTCAAATCACCAGGACCGGATGGATTACACCCCAGGATTCTGAAGGAACTGGCAGACGAGATCTCAGAACTACTGAACTATATCTTTCAGAGATCCTGGAGCACCGGGGAAGTGCCAGAAGACTGGAAAAGAGCTGATGTGGTTCCCATCTTCAAAAAAGGGGGAAAAAACAGATCCAGGAAACTATAGACCCATCAGCCTGACCTCACTACCAGGAAAGATTCTGGAAAAGATAATTAAACAACAAATAAGTGAACACCTAGAAGCAAACAAAGTAATAGCCAAAAGCCAACATGGGTTTGTCAAAAACAGATCATGCCAGACGAATCTAATTGCATTCTTTGACAAAGTGACAAAATCAGTGGACCAGAGGAATGCTGTCGATATAATTTACCTGGACTTCAGTAAGGCATTTGATAAAGTAGACCATAACCTACTATTAGATAAAGTAGAAAATTGTGGGTTAGACAGCACCACCACCAAATGGATTCGCAACTGGCTGACCAACCGCACGCAACGTGTAGTCCTCAATGGAACTGCATCTACATGGAAGGAAGTATGCAGTGGAGTCCCCCAAGGCTCTGTTTTAGGCCCAGTACTCTTTAACATCTTCATCAACGATTTGGATGAGGGGATAAATGGGGAACTCATCAAATTTGCAGACGACACCAAGCTGGCAGGAATAGCCAACACTCCAGAAGATAGGCTTAAGATACAGAAGGATCTAGACAAACTGGAACATTGGGCACTATCTAATAAAATGAAATTCAATTGTGAAAAAAGTAAGGTCCTACATATAGGCAAGAAAAACCAAATGCACAAGTACAGTATAGGTGGTACCTTGCTCAATAGTAGCAACTGTGAGAGGGATCTAGGAATCCTAGTGGACAACCATTTAAATATGAGCCAGCAGTGTGCAGCAGCTGCCAAAAAAGCCAACACAGTTCTAGGCTGCATCAACAGAGGGATAGAATCTAGATCACGTGAAGTGTTAATGCCACTGTATAGTGCCTTGGTAAGGCCACACTTGGAATACTGCATACAGTTTTGGTCGCCACGATGTAGAAAAGACGTGGAGACTCTGGAAAGAGTGCAGAGAAGAGCAACCAAGATGATTAGGGAAATGGAGACTAAAACATATGAAGAACGGCTGCAGGAGCTGGGTATGTCTAGCTTGATGAAGAGAAGGACCAGGGGAGACATGATAGCAGTGTTCCGATATCTCAGAGGGTGCCACAAAGAAGAGGGAGTCAAACTATTCTCCAAGGCACCTGGGGGCAGGACAAGAAGCAATGGGTGGAAACTAATCAAGGAGAGAAGCAACTTAGAACTAAGGAGAAATTTCCTGACAGTTAGAACAATTAACCTCTGGAACAGCTTGCTTCCAGAAGTTGTGAATGCCCCAACCCTGGAAGTCTTTAAAAAGATGTTAGATAGCCATTTGTCTGAAATGGTATAAGGTTCCTGCCCACGCAGGGGGTTGGACTAGAAGACCTACAAGGTCCCTTCCAACTCTGCTATTGTATTGTATTGTATTGTATTAAGAATCTGCTATTAACAAAGTAAGCAAGAGCCACAAGACTAAACTTTAGACACAAGACTGGGATATTGATATTAAAAGTTTTATAGAAAAAGGAAAATTGCAAAAGAGCAGTAGCTGAAAAGAGGATGACCAAATAGAAAATGGGCAGGGATCTTATACAAACTTTGTAGTGATCGCCATTCTGAAGTTGTTCTACTCTACAGCTTTATTGACGTGTCAATAAAAATTGGTTCTCCGATCACACAAGGCAAGAAAATGCTTTCAGGGACAGATTCATTTAGAGTTTTTTTTATTCTTACTATTTTCTAGAATTGCAATCGATACTTTTATCAAATAAGACAAAGAATAGCATTATGTAGTTTTGATTTCTCTCTATACTACTAGTAATAACTACTAATTACGCAAAAGCAATTTTCTGCACACAATAATAGCAAAAATTATGCGAATTGATTTCTTATTGTTGCTCATAGAGTAGGTATCTCTAATGAGATTCTCACAGATCAAGCTTCCAGTTTTTAATCTGCTTTCTGAAGCATTTGTACACAAATTTTGGAATATTTATCCATGATAGAGATAAGATATAGGCTGTAATATCATAATTGATTTAAATCAAATTCATGTATGTTTAATCAGAATAATAAGGAACTATAAATAAATTATTTCTGGAAAAATCTCACTTTAACAGTGAACCTAAAAGAAAAGAAAACTGAATTAATGCTGTAGATTTTATCTTTGTATTTTAAAGTTTTTTGATGATATTCACCTTTCTGTTCAACTGTAATTTCATACACACACTCACACAGAATACCTTTTGCGATAGAAGCCAGGAGCTTTGCGCAACAATCATTGGTCCAATGTAGCAAACATGTGGAAATGTAAGGAGTTCATCCATCTCAGCCATATAATGTGCTGTTGGAAAGAGAATAATTAAATAACCCTTATTATTTATCCAGATGAGATTGTATATTTTCTGCAATATTACATGCTGAAAACCCTGCAATATTGATTTATACAATACTACTGAAATACTAAGCTATACAATTTCCTTACACATCAGGTATAATGATATTTCAATCAGGTATATATTTTTGATAACATAATGGAACGTTACCCACCTAGTACATGGACGGATACAGCAGTTCATAAAACAAATTAAAAGATGTTATTCCTTATTAGGAAAATGGATTCTAGATCTGTATTTCTAATTCACATTAAATCTTTCTCTGAATATAGACTGAGCTTTATAGATGTGTTAAGCCCAGAAGCTTCTAATAGTATCTAGTGTTTTTTTAAAAGATATATGGTTCCGAAGAATAGTTCTGTAAGGTATCACACCAATCAGGTCCAAATGTGTATATCCCTGAACCGAAAGGCAATATTAAAAAAAAAATACAAAGATATATTGTTATTGTAAGTATTCTTCACTACTTTCAGTATTTACCCAATATGTGTGTTATTTCTCATAAAATATGAATTAATCAACAGGCAAATTACTTGTCACATAGGTAACCAACTGTTTCTGAACTGTTGGAAACATGTTTTTCCTTATACTGTAAAGCTGAGAGCAGCTTTGTTGTTGCAATGGTCCATCAATTCAGCTTTGACTCCTGATGACCATAGGAACAGGTTCATACGTTATTATTATTGGGGGAGGGGGGGAATATTGCTTCCAATATTTTCATGGAAGTGATTTTGAGTTTGTTCTTCCCAAGACTGAGAATGATTGATCCAACTTCACACAGCTGGCGTTCATGCCTAAGGCAGTTCTAAAACTCCCAGCTATTAACTTTGGACTAATTCTTATATATATTCCACTACACCATTTTAATCATCTGAAAATGGTTTTTTGTAATTCTGATGGGTTTTTTTTTTACAATTGTAATTCAAAAACATTCTGGCAATATATAAGGTATTAAATCATTTTAATAAATACAATACAGCAGTATAATAAACAGCAGGAAGTCTGAGGAATTAAAGATACTAGTACTGCTTTACTTGGGTCAGGATAAGTAGAGTCCCCTCTGGTGTAATATTACATTTGAATTTCAGAGGACCAGTTAATTGTTTTATTTCTATTTGCTTGCATTTTTTTTCATTTTTATTTAATTGTTTTTCTACACCACTCAGAGTTGAATTGTTCTAATTAAGAGACCTTAGAAATGCTTTAAATAAATAAAAGGTGTAGTGTTCTTTGCTTTACAAGAATGGACTTGCCACAGTGTAGCAAATCTATACACCATGCTTTACTGCAACACACAGACCATCCTCCCAACAATAGGCTAACTTTCTAGATTTTGCAAGTTGCTGTGACCACCTGACTATGTCTTTAATACTAAGTCTGTTAATACTCCATTCAAAGAAAAGTCTCAACATTTTAAAATAGCATACAACCTTTGCTTCCCCTTCTCCCCCCAGCATTCTTACACTAGATGGGATGAGGTGCTGTTTTAGTGTGATTGCTCCAGCCAAAGCTCCAAACAGAACTGCTATCCGGATAGGTCATCATATATTGTTGCCCTGGCAGTTGAATGAAAGTCCAATATCTTACCTACTTGTACTCTCTGCCAGATGTTGCTTCCAATTTCTCCTCTGTAAGCTGTTTGCTTTTACCTTTCTTACTACACATACCCTCTTTCCCCCTTTGACTTAGCTTTTGCTTTCTAAGGTGAAAGATTGGGTAGCATGAGGCTGCCTCTGGATTTCAGCAGGTGCTTGCAAATGCAAAGGTGTGGCTTAATTAGCCAGCAGCTGAAACACCTGCTGGTATACATGTGACTGCAGTTGATGGAAGCAATGGATGGGTGCTTAAGGAAGGGGGAGGGAGCTTGTTTGCCTCAGTGCAACTTTTGAAAAGAGCAGACAGCAACCTCAACTTCATTACCTCAAACCAGGCAATTAAAAATATTTTGACCCAGTATTGAAAAGATTGCTGTGAAGTTGCCTATCCAAATTCCTTAAAGAATACAGTGTATTCCAGCTGAGGCCCACCACAGAAAAGGCCTTTTGCTTTATGCATACATAATGCACTTCTATTGCTGGCTGATTCAAAGCATCATTAAAAGATCTTAATCCCAGGTTATTTGGCATCAAAAGAGGTTACTGGAATCCCAGGACTTCCCAGGAGGTTTAATTCAAGGATTACTACATTAAATAGAATGTAGGATAGATACCATACATGTAACTCTGATATTGCTAATTGCAGTTTCTAACATGGCTAATTGTGACAAATCCTGAGAGTTGCAGTTTAATAACTGTATGGCTGCTGGATAGTCAATAGTTGTCCATTGCTGCATGTTAAGTTTCACTTAGCTAACCCATAGCTTGAATTTTGCATTTCTCTACTTCCAGTATCTTGCAAGTGGTCCGCACGCAGTCCAACCATATCAAAAGAATTGGCAATGATAATAAAGCTTGTCATCAGGGGTGTCAAATTCGATTTCATTGAGAGCTGCAACAGGGTTGTGTTTGACCTCAAGTGGCCAGGGTGGGTGTAGCCAGCATGACATCACTCATGTCGGGGGCGGGGGGGGGGAATCTGTGGTGGCCCAATTGTTCTGCCAGCGAAAATGGGCTACCAAGCTCTGTTTTCGGCTGGGAAAGCCCCCTGCAATCCTCTGGGAGCAAAAACAGAGTTCTGAGGGGCTGTGCACAGTCCTCGCAAGCTGCATTTTTGCTGGCTGAGATGCCGCGGGCCAGTTCTTTGCTGTTTCCAGGGTGGCCCCATGAGCCAGATCTAAGTACCCCGCAGGCTGGATCTGGTCTGCGGGCCTTGACTTTGACACCCCTACAATGTATGGTAGCAATTAGCAAAATAGTCAAAACTGATAAAAGATAATAGCATATGTACTATAGTTTGAGATCAAGGATATGTTTTAACAGCAGTTTCCAAGAACTAATAAGACTCAGAATTTTTCTGTCTTCTCAAAATGCAGCTTCTACAACATGAATTGGACTTCATCCAACTCATTTCTACATACAGGCATTCAACATTTGTGTAGCCAATAGTAAACACAAATAGAGCTGGACATATTAGATCCATCTCATCCTGGGCACCCTTTTTTGAACTTTTACCATCTGGCAGACAGTACAGAATAATAAAAACAAGGACAAATAGGCTGAAAAACAGCTTCCATCCCAGGACAGTAACTATATAGAATTCTACTGTGTAGTGCAATACTAATTGTATTGTCTGTAATTTTATATGCATTTTTAATTTCCCTGTGCCCCGCCTCGAGTCCCTTCGGGGAGAGAGAGCGGGTTATAAATTAAAGTATTTATTTATTTATTTATTTATTTAATGCAATATTGGGTTTTCAATTCAATTGTATAGAATGTGAAGGATATGTGTTTGCGTTTTATAGTTATAATGTACACTGAAGATAGCATTTAATTTTGTTGTACAAAGTGCAATGATACTAAAGTAAACTTAACTTGACAGTTATATCATTGCTAGCACAGTGAAAATCTTGCTGATACTTTTTTTTAAAAGGGAAACATGATGGCTCAGTAGTTGTCAGCTGGAAAGTTGCTATGTTTAAAACCTGAATACTGCGCACTGGGGTGAGCTCCCGTTTTTGCCTCAGCTCTTCACCACCTAGAAGTTTGAAAGCATTCAAAATTAAATAAATAAATAGGTACCACTTTGATGGGAAGAGCTTTCCGTCCACCTTTGGCATATAGCCATGCTGGCATCGTGACCGCGGAAAATATCATCACACAATATTGGTTCCCTTGGCTAAGAAACAGAGGTTGAGCACTGTGTCCTAGAGTTGGAAATGACTGGATAGGAAATCCTTTACTTTTTACTTTATTTTTTTAAAATAAAATTGTGATATCAGGTTTTATATATCATATTCCTTTCTTGGAATATGATATATGTGTGCGGCTGCTTAGAAGAGGAAGTCAGAATTACAGAATATTCAGGGGAATAGATATTACTATGTTTTGGTATTTCCAATTTAGAATTGATATCTCTGTTTGCTGTATGTAGACACTGATCAGTTTGTCCAATATAAAATACTTGTTAAATTGGTTCTGGGAGGCGTGATGAGTACCAAAAATGATGAGTACCAAATCATTTTTTCCCATAAGAAATAATATAGTCAGCCAACATGACAAGTTCTAGTTTGTTCATTGAGTACCAAAAGAACAATGAATACCAGGACAAAATTTTCACACCAAAATGCATTGAGTAACAAATTCAATGAGTTTCAAAGAGGTTGATACCAAGGTTTCACTGTATGGTGGAACATTGCTGGCAGATTGTAGCATATAGTAGAGAACATTATGGAATGAATAGGTAAAAGTTTTGATAGAAGAGAATATTTATAGCTGAGGATTGAACTGTGAAGTTCTTGGTACTCTCTGAGCTTAATAGTTTTCTTGTAGACATTTCGTTACCAAACTAAGTAATATTAATGCTACAAAGTGGAAGTTTCCTTGATTAGTGATGCAGTCAAATCCCAGGCTGAAGAACAGGTGTATTTCTATTACGAAATTGTTTTTAGTCTGGGATGCCTGTGTTTACGTTTAACTGCAGTTGTAAACTGCCCAGAATGTCCTAAGTAGACAGTCATTAAAAAAAGTAAAATAAACAAAATCTAATTCTGTAATGATGTTTCTAGAGTAAACTCAAAAAGTTGAGTGTATTTTATTTTTTCTAGTTGATTAAACAAATATTATTTCTTGGAGCTCATATTATGAACGTATAAGAAGCATATATTAATAAAGGACAGATTATAAGAATTTTCCCAAATTCTCTCCAAGAAGATAGCTGGTATGGAGCAATGTTTGAATGAATGATCCCATCTCTAGACAAAATGGCAAAGTTATTTATTTATTTATTTACTAGACTTGTAAGACATTAAGCTACTGTACATCACACCTGTAGGAAGATTATACTCTATTTACTTGTCTCAGTAAGAGTTACAGTATGTTTCAATATTTTTAAAAATGAGGGCTGAATTCGGCTTTACTATCAGTATTTTTATTAGCAATGAATCATTCCTGAACTGTAGATAACATTGATCTTTTCTCCTTATATCTCCGCAGTTACCAGTTATAATAATGTTGTAGAAGCAAATTCGGACTCGGATGATGAAGACAAATTGCACATTGTTGAAGAAGAAAGTGTAGTAGATGGAACCGATTGTGATAATAGCGTGCCAGACGATGATTTGCCAAAAGACCATGCAGTATTACCAGAACATAATGAAAAAGAAGGAAGTACAAACAATTCTTGGGAAGATGAAGGTAGATATCAAAAAAATGTATCTCTTCATAAATTTAGAAATAAAGCATTAACCTCTTTTAGAAACAGGGTAGCACAGACCTGTATAAATTGACAGTATAAATTGTCATTTAATCTTTCAAACTCTTATAGTTCATAAGTTGATAGCACAAGCTTTATTTATAGATCTTTTATCATTTAGTTAATGATATTTGTTTCTCAAAAACATTTACAAATATTACAATATCAGTAATCAATAATGAGAATATGGAACTCACTGAATTTGCAAGTGTACCTCCGTTTCCAGATAATACTTCAGTGGAAAGAAAGGCGGCAAAATGCAGCCCCTATGAAGTTATCTCACTGTTCTTATTCATACATTGTCCATATTCATAGAACTTTAGTAACTTACTGTATTTTTCGGAGTATAAGACGCACCTTTTTTCCTCTAAAAAGGCTGAAAATCTGGGTGTGTCTTATACATCGAATACAGCATTTTTGGCCTCCCGAAACCCCGCCCCTTCACCAACATGGCCACGTGCATACCCTTATGGAGGCTTCCAGAGAGCTCCTGGAGGCTGGGGGGGGGGCAGAAATGAGCAAAAAAGGGTGTTTTTGCCCCCAGCAGCACTCTATAAGCCTCCATAAGGCTATGCATGCAATTTCTTTGACCAAAAAACAGCCCGTTTTCACGATAAATGGGCCGGTTTTTTGCTCATTTTTGACCCACCACCCCACCAAGCCCCACCAAGGCTATTTATGCCTTTTATTTGAAAAAAATGGACCCATCTTCGCGAAAAACAGGCCGTTTGGGGGAAGTTTGCAAAGTCCAAAAAGGGTTTTTTTCCCCTTTTGGAAAGCTGTTTAGTTAGAGTGATTGATGAGAATTCCGTTGGTCAAGTGCTGTGCCTGCAGAAACAAAGATTTGTTCCAAAGGTGGTCACTGATTTCCTTCTCCAGCACATGGGTAAATACACCTGGAAACATCTACCTACCTACCTACCTACCTACTCTCTCTCTCTACCTACCTAACTACTGTATTCTCTCTCTCTCTCTCTCTCTCTCTCTCTCTCTCTCTCTTTCTCTCTATCCCTCTATCTACCTAACTACTGTATTTCTCTCTCTTTCTCTATTTCTCTCTCTCTATCCCTCTACTACCTATCTATACTGTCTCTCTTCCTACCTATCTACTATATTTCTCTCCCCCCTCTATAAACCTACCTACTCTCTCTCCCTACCTATCTACTGTATCTCTCTCTCTATATATATATATATATATTTCTCTCTCTCTATCCCTCTACCTACCTACCTATCTACACTCTCTCTCTCCCTACCTACCTACTGTATTTCTCTATCTCCCCCCTCTATCTCCCTATCTCCCTACTCTCTCTCTCCCCCTACCTATCTACTGTATTTCTCTCTCTCTCTCTATTTCTCTCTATCCCTCTACCTACCTATCTACACTCTCCCTCTCCCTACCTACCTACTGTATTTCTCTCTCTCTCTCCCTCCCTCTACCTATCTACACTCTCTCCCTCCCTACCTACTTACTGTATTTCTCTCTTTCTCTCTCTCTCACTCACTCACTCCTTCTACCTACCTACCTACCTACTCTCTCTCTCTCTCTCTCTCCCTACCTACCTACTGTATTTCTCTCTCTTTCTCTCCCTCTCTATCCCTCTATCTACCTTTTTTTTTTGGAAAAAATTGCTTCTCAAAACCTGGCTGCGTCTTATACTCCGGTGCGTCTTATACTCTGAAAAATACAGTATCTTCTATCTGCTACCCAGCTTTCAAAATATAGGAGTCCTGTAAGATTAAAAAATGTGCATTTGGGAAGAATTGGCCTTGAAGGTTATTATCATTAGATATTTTTGTAAAGGTAAAATTCCCTTTACCTTTGGGACGCGATGGCTCAGTGGCTATAATACCAAACTTGTTGATTAGAAAGGTCAGCGGTTTGAATCCCTAATGCCACAAAATGGAGTGCGCTTCCGTTACTTTTCCCAGCTTCTGCCAATCTAGCAGTTCAAAAGCATGTAAAAATTCAAGTAGAAAAATAGGGACCACTTTGGTGGGAAGATAAGAAGTGTTCTGTGCGCCTTCGGCATTTAGTCGTGCTGGCCACATGACCACGCAGACATCTTCAGACAGTGCTGGCTCTTTGGCTTTGAAACGGATATGAACAGCACCCCCTTAAGAGTCCCCCCTAAGAGTCATATGTGTTAGGTTCCCCTAGCACATATGTGCGAAGGGAACCTTCACCTTATTTTTTTAAATCAATTTTTTAGGTACCATAGGCTTTCTACTCCCAGTGAATGCATATAGTACTGTATTTAACAAGTAGCCACCCTTTGCAAAGATAATGATCTCTTTGAGATAATAGTTGCTTAATCACAGTAGGAATTACATTGGAATAATAAGAAAATTGTGGCCCTCAGCCTGATCCTAGTAATAACTATACAAAAGTAAGCACTGCTTTCTCTATCTGTTTATTAGCTCAGGAAAACTCTTATATTGGGGAAAAGACTTATTTTGCAGAAAGGAAATTAGTAACAAATGGAAATTAGCCACACGCATTGAAGAAAGGGTGCCTAATATGTTATCTACCTTTATCAGAGAGAACTCCCCTCATTTTATCTCAGTATATATCTTCTCCTCTGTTTGTCCTGTTCTACTTATTGCTTTCTTATATTTTTTGGGGGGTGTATGTAGTTAGAACAAGTATAATAATGAGCTTACTGTAAGAGAATTGGACTATAAAATTGCTGAATAAAGCAAATTTTCACAGAATAAAACTCTTCATACTGAAGTACCCTTATTCCCATTACTATTTTCAGATACGGTTTTAAATAACTATAGATCAGTAATGTCAGATGTGTTATATATAACTGAAACAAATGCTTCTTTATGTGTAATAAAGAAGCTCTTCCTGTAGAGGAGTCAGATGTTACCTTTTTAAAATTTGATTTCTTGTGAATAATATTTCAGTACTGGTTTGTGCTGCTTATATGCTATTTATAAGCAGTGGTTAACAGAAGCATGTGTATATGTAGTGGATAATTTATTTTCCAAATAAGAAACTTGGTTTGACAATAAAGAATAATTTAATGGTCTTTAGTAGGTTCAAATATTTACTTCAGCTTAGCGTTTAGATGTATATTTAAAAAGATTAAAGATTATTATAGAAAAGCTTTGAACTTTTTAGATGAAACCTTTCAAGTCACTTCAGCAGCAATTCCAATACATACACACACACACACACACACACACACACACACTAAATGTAATATGTATTTGTACATCAATATCTATTAATGTACAAATTGCCCAAATGTAGTACATTTACATGAAAATGTCTTTCATGATTTTTTTTCAGAGTTAAATAGGAGTTAAATAGGAGTTTTTCAGAGTTAAATATCAACTAGTACTGACAGAGAATAGAGAGTACCAGAACTTAAATAATCGGATTCAATTTATAAGCCAAATCACTTTGATTTCTAAGAGACTTAAAAGTTAGGAATAGTTGAAGGAAAATCTATGAATTTAGCTAATTATTATGATTTTCATTAGACGCTTTCATTATGATATTCCATCTTGAAGTGAGATAAGTAAGTTACATAAGATAGGCATTTTTCAATGTTATTTCATTCTCTAGCAATTCTGTAAAATATGTTCACATGTTTTTGTTATTTATACATATATTATACAGAAAAAATGATACATGTTTGTGTGTCATTTTTCCACAATGTGGTTATAGAAATTCAATTAAAAGCAACAATTTCATATTACAGTATTATGAATATTTATTAGTGTGACTCGGATGATTTCAAGTAAATAAGTTAAGTAAAGGATTTGTCATCATTTGCATCCTATAATATTGCAGGTAAAAAAGAAGGAAAGGAAACCCTGGGGCCTGAAGCTCAGATAGATGAATCTGGATGTCCAGGTATTGTCATTAATTTTGTTTTGAGTATTTAGAATATTCTTTGGGTTAGTAGAACTATGCATTTTTGAAAAAGGAAATTACTTATTTTCCACTACTGTATCTTCTCCCAATCTTTTTTTTTCTGTCTGGCACCTTTCTACATGTACTGCACTTAATGCTTTAAACTATGGATATACAGTTACTGAAAATGACCAGATTAGGCTCCCAATAGTGCAATTTAAAAGTGTTGCTGATAAATTATGCACAACAGCTACTTCCCCTGACTGCAGTGCCTATGCAATTTCTTGACTGTTCTTCTTAGCAGAACAGTGGATAAAGAATTGATTTGGGTTCTGTTGTAAGATTATAATGCAAGATTATGAGCCACAGCAAGGGTAACAGTTATCCTTTTTATTTAGACTTGTCTTCAGCCATGTACTTAAAATCAGTTGATTTTAAATCAGCAGCACATCATAGCTCTGGAGTAAGTGACATATGTCTTTGATATATGTTATCACCTAGAATTTTGTGCATCTTGAAATCTACTGCTACTGTTATAGCCCTGTCACGTGTACATTTAAAAGTTCAATGAACAAGCTTAAAGAATGAAAAAATAAAGAACTAAACAAAGGGGGGGATTATTTTACCACAGTGCAAACTTATATACATATTGCAAAGGATATGCTGTGAAAATGAACATGCATTTTGCAATAGCCATTTCTGAAAATAAGGAAGCAAATGCAACAAAACTATTTTGGCAACTTTCAAATTTTCTTCTTTTAAAATATATGGCAATAAAACATTACATACAAATAGCATCTTTCAAAAGAAACTCTCAGATGGCAAATTTAAAAGTTTGTTCTTAGTTTGTGCTATTATAAGCAATGGATCCCTGTTTCCAGGATGGAGGCAGGAAGAAGACAGTACATCGTTCCTGTAGAAATCCCCTTTGATACTGGTGATGCCTCACTTGTACATTTATATATGGATGGATGGATGAGTGGATGGATTGTGTGTGTGTGTGTGTGTGTTTATGTGTGTGTTTATGTGTTTATGCAGGTATACAAGTGAGGCATCACCAGTATCAAAGGGGATTTCTACAGAGACAATATCTTCTTCACATATTGTCTTTATTTCAAAGAATTACTCAAAGTTCCAAATGGATCTTATAAGCTGTTTTTTTTTAGAAAAAAAGGTGATGCGCAACTCTACTTTATTTGGCTTTGTTTTGTTTGTTTTGTTCATTTTTGGAAGTTTGTCCACCGTTTGGAAAAAGAAGGAAAGTGATAAGGAACAAGTTATAGAAGAGAGATAGAGGAGGTGGAAATTAGTATCTAGCTAGATCATGGTGGGGCAAGAGAATTTGCTTTCTTTTTGAAAGGTCGATTCCCCATATTCTAGAGATTTTTCCCACTCGACTGATACCTTCAAGGAAAAAAATCTTCTGCATAGAACTTACCAGAGGTAGAAAATGAAGATCTCAAAGATATTATGAGCACAATTTTAGCAGAATACCTTAAGAGAGATAAAGGACAACTGTGGTGGGATATGGATCTGGTTTATAGAATCAACTCAGCATATGCTAGAACTCATAATGTTCCAAGAGAGGTACATGTTAAATTTCTCAGGAGGACACAAGGGATGAGGTACTAGAAGCCCAAAGGAGGGACCTTTAAGATATCAAGATAAAGAAATTACCATTCTAAAACAAATTCCGAAAAAAATAAGAGAGACAAGGAGGAAATATTCCTTCTTGTCAAAGAAATTATATAACAGAGGAGTTTGGTTTAGATGGTTATTGCCAGAGGGAATGCTGATCTTCTGGGAGGGAAACAGGATTACGGTTAAGACAGTAAATGAGGCAGAAGCCTTTATTAAAAAACACTCTTCCCTTCTAGGAGACAAAGATAGCGGGGGCGGGGAAAAGAGCAGTAAAACACAAGATATGGGAACAAAAGGGGCTATGCCTCCACCTGGGGACAAGAAGGAGGGAGCAATATAGACAAGGCTCAGGTCACAAAAGTAATTGTATTTGAAATATTCTTGAAAATGGCAAAAAAAGAAAGGATTGAACATATGGTTGACATAAAGTAAGAACTCTGTATATGCTTATCCTTTGTATGTTGCACTTAAAATTGTAAACCTGTGGGATGTGGGGGGGTTTCTACTGCCAGCATGGGAGCTACCAAAATTTTCTATAGACCTATACATCCTTTTCCTATAAATGTCATAAAACCAATAAAATTTTTACAACAAAAAAAAACAAAATCCTCTGCATCAAATCAGCTCATGAATCACTTAATTAGATCTTTTTGCAATTTTCACTGTCCAAATAAATGATTTTTAAAAATAATTCTACCCTCTGGAAGTGCAATTTAAAGGGAAACCCCTGTTTAATTCAAATATAAATGTTTTAAAATGGATGATATACTGAAAGTTTCATTTCAAAATGAAATTATGAATGCTATAATGTATATCTAATATACAGATCTTGCTGAATGTTGTTTAAATTTTGAAGACAAATGCTATTCTTTGCAATAGCCTAAAATGATTTCTCACTGATTTCCATTTTTCTTATCATATCCTCAGCCATGTACTATATGCAGGTACTACTTTGACTTAAAAATAAAAGTTAAATCACATTGCTGGAAAATGTGATAAAACATTGACATGGTTAATTAAATTTGGTGGGTGATAATAATGTCATCAAATAAAGCATATTCAGAGTGAGGCAAACTAGTCATGAAGCATACTTTTATGAAAATATACTTTTTTATACGTAATTGATAAAGCAATTATTTTCCTGCCCAGTTTGGCATCAATTTTAGTTAGTTTTCAACATTACCTAGGATCTTTCTTCAATCTCCCCTCCTTTTCTTTTTCTTTCTTTCTTTCTTTCTTTCTTTTTTTCTTTCTTTCTTTCTTTTTCTTTCTTTCTTTTTTCTAAATTTATGCTACTGAGTCATTTTGTGTTTTTCTATTCTTTTTGACACGTTCTTGTTTATAAAGCTAAAATAAGAATTTAAACTCAGACTTTTATTTCTTTTCATCTGGAATTTCACCTAATTTACTGTCTGAAGTAGTTTGGAATGCCATGTACCATTGAATAATTGCAAAATATAAGTTATTCAGGGTAAAAGGATCATGTTTGTCAAAAAATAAAAGGTTTTTTTGGATGGGGAACTTCATCCAGAGTGCTACATATATTATTGCATCTGTGTTTCTTAAACATTTCAAATGTCAAAGGAAAGATTAAGATGGTGTAAGTAGAGAATATGATGGGGATTGTTTAGAAGTGATCTGTACATCCAACTATAGCATGCTAAAATAAACCTTGGTAAAATACTAAAATTTTAACACTGGTTACCAGAATCCACCTCTGTATTTTCATCACAGTGTTTATACGTATCAAACTTGTCTGAGGTAGGTAAAAGCTATCATATTTGCTAGGGGTATCCACAATGGAGGTAAAAAGTCAAGATGTCAACAACAATCATGTAAGTGAAGCCCCTCCCCTTTTTAACATGTGTTGGGTATAATTAAAAAGGGACATCACTTTGATTGCATTATTGTGGCCACTATCTTGACTTTTTTGACACACAACACACAGCCACCCTTGCTTAATGTTAAAAACTATTTTGTTGTTACTTTACCTTAATTTTTATTCATCATCTTGAACGCTCAACTTATAAAGACATAATGCCAATAATTACAGAATGTTATCAATCCTCGTTTCTAGTAAAAGATGAATGTGATTCTGATGCAGAAAATGAACAAAATCATGACCCGAATGTTGAAGAATTTTTGCAACAAGAAGATACAGCAGTTATTTACCCTGAAGCTCCTGAGGAAGAACAACACCAAGGTACACCTGAGGCTAGTGGTCAGGATGAAAATGGTAAGCCCTGTTTGGCTTTATGTAAATTTTTCAGATTGTGTAATTAGAAGCAAGTCTGTAATTTCTAAAATGATGGAAATTAGAAGCAAGAGCTGAATAAGTTGCATCTAACGCAGTGGTTTTTCAAACTTAGCTGTTTTAAAATTGTCTGGACCTCAACCCTCCAGAATTCCCACACAAGCTAGCATGCCACACATGTTAAAGTTGCCAAGTTTGGGGTGGGGTGGGGATCTAAAGCTATATAAGCCATCTATGAGAGCATTGTATCACTATAATATCTAACAAGCAATCCTTTGAGGTCATGTTTTCAATTCCAGCAACAATCAACACTGTAGAGAAAAGAAGTTTCTGTAAAATAATACATAAATAAGTGAACATACACAGACATGAATCAAATTCCCCTCTATATGCACACACGCGCACACACACATACCTGTTTGAAATATATATATACTGTTTCTATTACAGTGCTCATTCCAGAAAAGAAAAGAAAAAAAAAGCAGCTAGCTTTGGGGGAAAAACATACTTTACCCATGCCTAAAATATTGAAGTCATAGAATCCCCAGAGGACTCAAAATTTTCCTTAAACAAAAAACACTGAAGAAAGAATTGATGAGAAATTCAGTTAGTGAAAATTGGATAGAGTAAAATCAGATGGAAATGATCTGGTAAGTATCTGGAAAAGAAAAAGATCTTTTTTTGAAAAGCAAGAATCAAGTTTGATAGAAGAAGAAATGGCAAAAAGAAAATTTCCACCACATTTATTAGAACACTATTTCTGCCCATTCCACTCCCATTTTCTTCTTGTTTAATATCCAACTTTGTGATAAATAAAGTATAAAGTAGAAAATTAATAATCACAACTTTTCAGATTTTTTTCTCAGTCTATCATGAACTAGCATTCTCGCTTCAGTGCTTAGCTCCTTGCTTGCACCACCTGCTTTGCTGATTTGCTTCAATGAAACTGCTTGACACACCACTGAATAATAAATTTCAGATTTGATAGATATTTTAATTTGACAAATTAGCTTTGGAAACCTTATGTCTATCAATGCTAATATTTTGGTCAAAATTAGGCTCCTATTTCCCTTGGTTACTTTAAGGAGAGGAGTTATTAGGTTCTTATAAGTTATATATATATATATATATATATATATATAACTTACATAACTTATATGCCTATAACTTATATAGTCAAATGCTATATTTTGGATATTGTTAAAATTAATGATTTGTTGTAGTAGTATATTTCATTAAAAATTCACTTGTATGGATGTGATAATGAAATAGTAATAAATTGTAATGAGATATTATGGAAGTAACATTACATAAAGAAACAGTATATAAGAGCAACACAGATAGTTTAATGATGGTAATTGAGGCTGCAGTGTTGCTAAGTTACATGGTCATGAAACATATCATGACTACAGTTCTTAGTAACAATCAATTACAGCACTCCTCATTGCCATCATTAGCGAGAATTGTTGTTATTAAGTACTAGGTTTAACAATATGTTGTTAAGCCGCAGGCAGTTTGCAAGCAGGCTAAGAGGTAGGTGTCTATTGCCAGACAGGGGAGGATGCATGGAGGACCCTCAAGGTACTTCACAAGTACATCAGGGCAGGGATAGGGAAAAATGAAAGCAATTTATCAGATCACTTGCAATCTTCCCTGCCGGTTCCCGTTGACTGACAATCATGTGAGTGGGGCACTTCAACCATCATAAGCATAAGTCAGTTGCCAAATACCTCGATCATAATCTCATGACCACATGAACGGAACTTCAAAGACCAGTCATAGATGCCACTCATTTAGTGTTGTAACTTCAAACAGTCACTGAAAAGGTCACTATTAAGTAAGAACTACCTGTGATAAATTACTTGAAACCTACTTTAAGAGCAGTGGTGCAGTGATTAGAATGCAGTACTGCAGGCTACCTCTGCTGACTGCTAGCTAACTGCAATTTGGCACTTCAAATCTTACTGCCTTAAGATTGATTCAGCCTTCCATCCTTCTGAGGTGAGTAAAACGAGAACCCAGATTGTTGGGGGCAATATGCTGACGCTATAAACTACTTAGAGAGGGCTGTAAAGCACTATAAAGCAGTATATAGGTCTAAGTGCTATTGCTATAGCTTATATAGATAAACTTTTCGAAAGAAAATTTTTCTTTATATTTGCCTTAACCTAGTATCTTTTCCCACTATTTATTTAAATACTATTCATCCATTCCAACAGTAAATTATATAGACATGACATTTGCTTTCCTCACTACTGAAATCTCTTCTGGTTCCCTAGCTTTGATTCTAAATCACTGTAGAATGGAGCTGTCCTAACAGGCGAAGTATGTGATTGGGGGTTTTAATTTTGTTGCCCTTGCATGTAAACACCTTATTAGCCATTCATTAAAACACCTGTCTATCCAGGTATTGTATCAGGAACTAGAGTAGGTTCATCACCAGGACCTATCAGGCAGGAGTTTTGCCCCAAGTATATCTTGCTAAAAACATGTTAAGTCAATTTTGACCATTGGTAATAATGCCAATAGCACTTAGACTTATATACCACTTTATAGTGCTTTATAGCCTCTCTAAGTAGTTTACAGAGTCAGCATATTGCCCCCAACAATCTGGGTCCTCATTTTATCCACATCAGAAGGATGGAAGGCTGAGTCAACCTTGAGCCAATGAGATTCAAGCTGCTGGCAATGAGCAGAATTATCCTGCAATACTGCATTCTAACCACTGTGCCACCACGGTTCTTCAATAAGGTGTCCTTATGGTTTTTCACAACAGCTTGGAAGTGTGACAGTAGTTCAAATCAATCTTCCAACTGTTAGAGAAGAAATACAGAGTAGAGGATGGTATAAGAAGTTGACCAGGTAATTATTCAGCTGTCATCTCTAATTTTGCTATTTGACCTGCAGAATATTGTTTTATGCTTTTAAACAGAGTTAAATGACAGGAAACTTAAATATATTTGTGCAGAATAGATAGATACGTTTTACTACCACTTAGCCCTGAATAGAGGTGAACTGATGAAAATAAAAAGGCAATTTTGAAATAGAATGACTGTAATAATGATCAACAAAATAATACTTTGTTATTCTCATTCAGGCACACCAGATGCATTTTCGCAGCTACTCACATGCCCTTACTGTGATAGAGGGTATAAACGCTTTACCTCTCTGAAAGAACATATAAAATATCGCCATGAAAAAAATGAAGATAACTTTAGTTGCTCCTTATGCAGTTACACATTTGCATACAGAACACAACTTGAACGCCATATGACATCACATAAATCAGGAAGAGATCAAGTGAGTAATGAATTCCATGCTCATTCTGTTCCATATTAGTAATTGCTTTAGATGGATTACATATTTGTTTGAATTTGAATCTGATTTTGTGCATAAATGTTTTTCCTTGTATTTTATGTTTCATGCACAGGTTTTTCAGTCAGTGTTATACTAACTTTTTCAGCTGCCAACCTTTGTAAATATTCCCCTTGCTTGCTGTAAATCTGTATTCTATGATTGATCATCTTCATCCAAGATGAAAATGATCAATATTTTTTTTCTGCAAAAAAAAAAAATCACTATTGTGTGATTTATGCCATCTTAATCAATTAGTATTAAAGATCTGGAAACATTCTAGTACTTCTTGTAATCAAAACTGTTTGAACAGTTCCCAACAAAACCCTTTTCTGTCCTCATTCCCCCATTTTCTTTTATCTATCCTCTACTTACTTCTGTACCTGAAATAGTTATCACTGCTACTATGATGCTAAAATAACGATCTTGTCCAATCTTCTTATCCAAAAGGAAAAAGATTTCCTAACAGTAGAAATAAATAATGCTCACATTATGTTGCCCTGAGACTAGTGAAGGATCCTCAGTGCTAGAATAATTGTTAACTTGGGAACATCCTTAATATATGCAACATTACAAAGAATGCTAAATTTTGTAGTGCTGTGGTACCTTCTACCTCTTTGTCTGCTGTGATAATACTATAAATCCAGTTGTAGAAAATGTTTTCACTGTTCATACAATAGGACATGAAACAAGGAAGAAAACATGTTTGAATATATAGTGTTTCAGAGTAAGCATTGTCAAAGCATTTAGATTATAAAATTTGGAGCTATACCCCAAAACTTCCTTTTTTCCATTGGACCAGTAACTTGCTTTATTTGAATTCTCTTCGTGCAAATTTTCAGGGAATATTTCTCTAGCATAAACCAAGACAAACCTGTATTTTGGTACTTCCCATAACTTTAAATATTACATTTTGTATTTATGAAATATTTTGGAGCAGTTGGGGTGGTCCGGGGTAGAGATGTACAGCTGAGTATCGTCAGCGTACTGGTGGAATTCTACCCCGAAACCACGGATGATCTCACTCAACGGCTTCATATAAATGTTGAACAAGAGAGACGAGAGGACCGACCCCTGTAGTACCCCACAGGTGAGGCACCTTGACGTCGACCTCTGCCCTCCTGCTAACACAAATTGCGACCGGTCGGAGAGGTAGGAGGAGAACCACCGTAAAACGGTGTCCCCCAGCCCCACCAGCCGGCGCAACATGATACCATGGTCGATATCGAAAGCCGCTGAGAGGTCTAACAGGACCAGGATAGAGGAACAACCCCTATCCTGAGCCCTCCAGAGATCATCCACCAACGCGACCAATACCGTCTCTGTGCTGTGCCCAGGCCGGAAGCCAGACTGGCGCGAGTCCAAATAGACAGTTTCCTCCATGTGCTGAGGCAGTTGTCGTGCCACCACACTCTCGACAACCTTTGCGAGGAATCAGAGGTTGGAGACTGGACGATAGTTGACCAACACAGCCGGGTCCAGGGAGGGCTTCTTGAGGAGGGGCCTCACCACCGCCTCTTTCAAGGCAGCTGGCAAAAACCCCTCACTCAAAGAAGCGTTGACAACTCCCTGGAGCCAGCCTCATGTAACCTCCCTGGAGGCCAGTACCAACCAGGAGGGACACGGGTACAGTAAACGTGGTGGCGTTCAGCCGCCCAGCACCCTGTCCATGTCCTCAGGAGTCACAGGATCGAACTCTTCCCAGATAACAGTCTCAAGACCTGCCACCATCGGCCCGTCTGAACTAGTCCAATCGGAGGCCAACCCGTCCCGGATCTGATCGATTTTATCATGCAGATAACACCCAAATTCCTCCGCACGACCCTGCAAGGGGGCATCCCGCACCCTCTGGTGAAGAAGGGAGTGGGTCACCCTAAACAGGGCGGCGGGCCGGTTATCTGCAGACGCAATAAGAGCGGAGAAATAATTACATTTCGCCGCTTTTATCACCACTAGGTAGGTCTTCAAATGCGACCTTACCAGTGTCCAGTCAGACTCGGAGCGGGTGGCCCTCCAACCGCTCTCTAGGCATCTCTTCCGACGCTTCATCACTCTTAGCTCCTCAGAGAACCAAGGAGCCAAGATGGTTCGGCGCCGGGTGAGAGACCGCAAAGGCACGACCCGGTCCAGGGCCCCCGTGGCCGCATTATTCCAAGCAGCCACTAGGTCCTCAGTCGAGTCGCGGGTCAGGTTCTCAGGTATTGGCCCAAGCTCCAGCTGGAACCTCTCAGGTTGATGATATAGTGACTTGCCTTTGCTTCTTTGTCACTTTCAGTTGGCTTGCTGGCTGTATAGGTTAGTTCAGAGTTCAAAGGGAATTATGGTCCATAAATGGAACTGACCTAAAATATTGGTATGCAGGTTTTTACAAAGGCACCTGTAGTAGTGTTGATTTTGAAGCCTTGACTTGCTCTCAGCCATAGAGATCATATGATAAAAACTAAGTTTGCCATAGGTGTCTTTTTATAACCAATCACAATAAAAATAGCTTCATTTCTGTGGAACTGATTTTCTGAACTGGTCTTTCTAGAGCATGGTGTCAAACTCCTGACATCACATTGCTGTCGTGTGATGTATCGCAACATTTTTCTCCTTCATGAAGCTGGGGTGGGCGTGGCCCGCATATGATGCATCAGGCCTGTGGGCCACCAGTTTGACACCCCTGATTTAGAGTAGCTGAAACTCACTGAAGGTACAGATCTGCAATAAAGTCAGTGCATCTCAAATCTCGTCCAAGGCAATAATCCAGGCTGCATCCAAACTCTCATTAGGACCCTTTTGGACCACATGGTGCTTCTAGCCATTAACCAGTATTTGTCTGTCCAAATGACTGACTCTGCTCACCTTCCCACTATACAATTATGCTCCAAGATAAAGTCACTTCCAAAAACCACATTTGTATGCATTTAACTCTAACCTTGTTTCTCCTTCATTGCTATACCCCTCACTACACTGCCCCATTTATTCCAATGAATCCTCCACCCTACTCTTCCTATTCTATTTCCTATAGTCTGCAAAACTTTATTCCATGTTCCTCCATCTATCTGCCTTTCCTGCTCCAACTTCATACTTATTTTTTCCTAAATTCCCAGCTTCAGTGTTCTTTATTCATTCTACCACAACCTCCCCTTGCGTATCTGAACCTTGACTTCCAAATTCCACCCTCATCCTGAAAATGACAACAATCACTGATCCAACATACCTTTTTCGTTTATTTCCACTCTGCAAAGCTTCTGTGTTCCTGTAAAATGTTTTACTACTGGTTCTGTGGGCATGGCTTGATGGGCATGGCAGGGGAAGGATACTGCAAAAATCCCCATTCCCTCCCCACTCCAGGGAAGGATACCGAAAAATATCCATTCCCACCCCATTCCAGGAGAAGGAAACTGCAAAATCACCATTCCCTCCCGATCAACTGGGACTCAGGAGGCAGAGAATAGATGGCGGCAGGGCCAGTCGGTGGTATTTACCAGTTCTCCAAACTACTCAAAATTCTAAACTCTGAAATCCTAGCCAGGACTGGAAGAAGCAAATGCCCAGCTTCACATATAGAGTTATTCAAAATATGATCCATAGTTTGAAATCATCAGATGGATTGACAAGTTTTATTCAGGAGAATAACTAATCATTTAACACGTTGTATTAATTTGAACCTCTACAAAATATTGACTAGATTAATTTAATTTATCTGCAAAATAAAAGTAACTACTGTAACCAACACTTAATTATCCATATTATTTCCCTTTATGAACACAATCTGTTTCTGAATACTGACATGAATTGAACAGCTTTTATTTATGGAGTACTCCATTACTTTCTTCTGTTCCACAAATAGATTTTTTTTAATATATCCTGCAGTTGGAATGTAATTAATTGTCATACGCTGGATCCAACTGAATCCAATGCATAGACAGAATTTCATGCAGTTCTTTATTCTAAATACAATCAGACCATAAAAATGCCTATCTGATCCCTGGGGATATTTGAATTTGGAGAAATGCTAAGTTTATTGATTTAGATAATGATGAACTATTGAGCTAGAAAGCCACTTGATGCATGGTTGTTGTTATTTTCTTCAGACACTAAGAATCAAGATGGTTTATGGAATAATTCTTAGAATACAATGAATTTAGTTAAATATAGTCCAATATATGTTTAAAGAAATATCTTGAAGTATAAGACAATTCCATTTTCACATGATAATAAAAAATATGTTTAATATCAATATTTATATTCATATGAGTCAGTCAGTACACATATGAATATGGAGACATGATACATCCATTTTGAAACTTAATATTAATGGTAGACTTATTTTCAGCCTTACCTGTCAAAGTCTGCTGAGAAATCAGTTCAGATATTCTATGGAAGATAAATTAGGAAAGCTCTTGCTCAATAGCTGTAATCAATCAACTGTTGCTAATTTTTGAAGAGACATTTATTCATCTGTATACCCTAGTACACTTTCTAATACGTTATGTTAATCTGTACCCCAGAATGTCTAGAACAGGGTAAGAGTTATGAAGAACTTAAGTCAGACAATCCAGAAATGGCAAACAATAAAATATTTAGTAATATTATTACCAATATACATATCTAATGAATTGAGAGAGCAAGCTAAGATCTGTAAAACTAATTTGCACTATAGAATCTGTTTTATTTCAAGAACTGCAATCTAGGCTGGGAGAGTTGTTCTCACATGCATTGGGTTTTTGGGAAATCCTGGTTTTAATGGAGCAGCTTTTGAATGGAGGGCTAAGATCATCGTCTTGACAAAGTAGTTCGTTTCTTTTTCCTTTTTAAAAAACAAAGTTCAATGTTACTGTGTTGTATCACAGATTTCAATTCTTAATGAGGTAGTGATCTAAATTCTGGTTCTGGCTAAGTGATTGGCGTTTAATCTCCTGGTAAATCAATGGCAGAGAGGACTTTTCACAAGTGAAGTAGCTGATGGCAACCTTTCTAGTCAACTTGCTCCACAAGCTTGGGGGACCGCGGTGGGTGTTACCAGGGTAGGCGTAGTCACCTCAATATCACTCTTGTCGGGGTGCATGTGGTGACCCAAATGTACTTCCAGTGAAAACGTGATCCTGAGCTCCGTTTCGCCCGCGACGGTCTCCTGTCAGCGAAAATAG
This sequence comes from Rhabdophis nuchalis, assembly GCA_039707465.1. Lineage (NCBI taxonomy): Eukaryota > Metazoa > Chordata > Lepidosauria > Squamata > Natricidae > Rhabdophis > Rhabdophis nuchalis. The sequence goes on along the minus strand of CM077647.1, from coordinate 24,772,740 downwards.
AGCATGAGAGGGTCACACACAGCCCTCCCAATTGCATTTTCGCTGTCAGAGGCATTGCGGGCCAGTCCTTTGCTGTTTCCAGGGCAGCCTTGCGGGCCTGATCCAGCTCCCGAGCCTTTAGTTTAACACTCCTGTTTTAGGAGGAGAGTTTGACAATTCCTGGGAGAACTAGCAGGACTAGCAAGACATAAAACTACTAGATTCCCTTTATGTGGGTTTGTTTCTGATCCCTACTGCCTGCAAGTCTTTTTTTGCATTTATGACATAAGGGGGAGTTTAGCCTCATCTGTGTAATGGGAAATACTTTATGTAATAGGTTTTTTAAAAAACTTTTTCTATGTGATTTTCCCATTTCCTTCAGCAGACAGGAAAGTCACGAAAACCTACATTCTATATATTTCAGAAAAGTGCTTTTTAAAATTACAGTAATTATAGTAACTATAAAATTACAGTAATTTTATTTTAATATTGTTTAGGAATATTGATTATTTAATTTTAAATTGTGCTAGCTTTTGAAATAAGATTTATTTGGAGAATAATTTGTGACTGAGTATATTTGTGACTGGACCATCTTCTCTATAACAGTCGGATGGTGCAGATGCATAAAGGAATTCAAGGCCAAGAGTAAGAATAAAAAGCATGTAAATGGAAAAATCAATTCCAATAATTAAAAATAATGTTTCTATAATATTTATAATGTTTCTTTATTCAGATTTTTATTGATAACAGAATGCCTTACGGAATTTCGTTTGTTCCTATGAAATGGAACAACCATCTCTGCATAAAATTCAGATAGAGGATAAAGTGATTTTTGTAGCTTGTTTATCTAATGTGGTTCATCTGCTTTCCTTGTCCTTTTTCACAAGCAATATCCTCAATCATCTAATGATTTTTTAACTCTGTTAAAATTCACTGTATTTTATTATAAATAAGAGATTTTTCATACATACAAACTTCATCATTCCTCATTCGGCTTCTGATTAATTTTCATATTTTGTCTGACAGAGACATGTGACACAATCTAGTGGTAATCGAAAATTCAAGTGCACTGAATGTGGAAAAGCTTTCAAATATAAACATCACTTAAAGGAACACTTAAGAATCCATAGTGGTAAATATCCTGGTATTTTGTTTGTCACAGTACATATTTTTAACTTTTGTGCCAAAGCATAAATGTTGTCTGTTTTGAATATGATTTTTCAGTGTATTTGTATTTGTATTTATTAGATTTGTATACCGCACCTTCTCCCTTTCGGGATTCAGGGCGGTGTACAGGCAGCAATAAAAATCAATAATACAAAACATAAAATATATAAAATATATTATATAATTAACCTGTCCTTAAAACCCCTGTTAAAAATCCCTACTAAAAAACAGTTTAAAACTACGACAGGCTGGTCTTCAAGGCCCGACGGAAGCCGTGGTCATCCATAGGTCAGGGGGTAGGTCATTCCAGAGGGCAGGGGCTGCCACAGGGAAGGCTCTCCCCCTGGGGGTCGCCAGCCAACATTGCCTGGCCGACGGCACCCTGAGGAGGCCCTCTCTGTGGGAGCGCACTGGTCGGTGGGAGGCATTTGGCAGCAGGAGGTGATCTTGCAAATAGCCAGGTCCCTTGCCATGGAGCGCTTTGAAGATGGTCACTAGTATCTTGAAGCGCACCCGGAAAGCCACAGGCAGCTAGTGCAGCTCACGCAGGAGAGGTGTCACATGGGAGCGCCTAGATGCTCCCAAAATCCCCCACGCGGCTGCATTCTGAACCAACTGGAGCCTCCGGGTGCACCTCAAGGAAAGCCCCATGTAGAGCATGTTGCAATAGTCCAGGCGGGAGATGATGAGGGCTTGAGTGACCGTGTGTAAAGTATCACGATCCAGAAAGGGGCGCAATTGGCATATCAGGCGAACCTGATAAAAAGCCCCCTGGCCACAGCCGTCATATAATCTTCCAGAGACAGCCGAGATTCCAGGAGGACACCCAAGTTGTGCGCCCTCTCTGTAGGGGCCAACGACTTGCCCCCAATAGCCAGAGATGGCACCCACTGGCTATACCATGACACCGGAAGCCACCGCCACTCGGTCTTGGATGGGTTGAGTTGGAGAGATCATCCACCAACGCGACCAATGCCGTCTCTGTGCTGTACCCAGGCCGGAAGCACGAGTCCAGATAGATAGCTTCATCCAGGTGCTGAGGGAGCTGCCGCGCCACCACACTCTCAACAACCTTCGCAAGAAATCGAAGGTTGGAGACAGGACGGTAGTTGGCCAACACAGCCGGGTCCAGGGAAGGCTTCTTGAGGAGGGGCCTCACCACCACCTCTTTCAAGGCGGCCGGCAGAAACCCCTCACTCAAAGAAGCATTGACAATTCCCTGGAGCCAGCCTCATGTAACCTCCCAGGAGTAACCTCCCGGGAGGCCAGTACCAACCAGGAGGGACACGGGTCCAGTAAACACGTGGTGACGTTCAGTCGCCCCAGCATCCTGTCCATGTCCTCAGGAGTCACAGGATCGAACTCTTCCCAGATAGCATTCTCAAGACCTGCCTCGGTCAGCCCGTCTGAACTAGTCCAATCGAAGGCCAACCCATCCCGAATCTGATCGATTTTGTCATGCACCCAAATTCCTCCGCACGACCCTGCAAGGGGGATCCCGCGCCCTCAGGTGAAGAAGGGAGCGGGTCACCCTAAACAGAATGGCAGAGCGGTTATCTGCAGATGCTATAAGAGCGGAAAAATAGTTATGTTTCGCCGTTCTTATCTCCACTAGGTAGGTCTTTAAATACGACCTTCCAAGTGTCCGGTCAGATTTGGAGCAGGTGGCCCTCCAACCGCTGTCTAGGCATCTCTTCTGACGCTTCATCACCCTCAGCTCCTCAGAAAAGCAAGGAGCCAAGGTGGTTCGGTGCCGGGTGAGAGGCCGCAAAAGCACGACCTGTTCCAGGACCCCCGTGGCCGCACTATTCCAAGCAGCCACTAGGTCCTCAGTCGAGTCGCAGGTCTGGGTCTCTCAGGGTCCATCAGGCGCCTGGGTTGGAACCAACTCACTGCTTCCGGTTCCACCTCCCCGCGGTGGGGTGCAGCGGTTGGAAAGCCAAGCCGAAGGAGAGAGTGATCTGATCATGACAGGGGTTCAACAGCTATTTCCCCTAAACCAAGATCACTCAACCACTGGCCGGAGACAAAAACTAAGTCCAGCGCATGTCCTCCAGTGTGGGTGGGTCATGAACTAACTGGGTCCTGGTCCATGGCCGTCATGGAGGCCATGAACTCCCGTGCCATCAGATGTCTCGCCTATCGATGGCAGGTTGAAATCCCTCATGACTAACAGCCTGGGGGTGTCAACCGCCATCTCTGACCATTGGGGGCGAACAACTGGCCCCCGTGGAGAGGGCGCGCAACTTGGGTGTCCTCCTGGATTCCCAGCTGTCCATGGAGGACCATGTGGCGGCCGTGGCCAGGGGGGCGTTCTATCAGGTACGCCTGATACGCCAGTTGCGCCCCTTACTGGACCGGGGAGCCCTTCGCCCAGTCACTCAAGCGCTTGTGACATCCCGGCTGGATTACTGCAATGCTCTCTACATGGGGCTCCCCTTGAGGTGCACTCGAAAGCTACAGTTAGTACAGAATGCGGCCGCGCGGGTGATAATGGGTGCCTCAAGGCAAACCCACGTAACACCTCTCCTGCGCGAGCTGCACTGGCTGCCTGTGGCCTTTCGAGTGCGCTTCAAGGTGTTGACGACCATCTTTAAATCGCTCCATGGCTCGGGGCCTAGCTATATACGAGACCGCCTCCTGCCCCATACATCCCTTCATCCGATCCGCTCCCACAGAGAGGGCCTTCTCCGGGTGCCGTCGGCGGGGCAATACCGGTTGGCGACACCCAGGGGAAGGGCCTTCTCTGTGGCGGGCCCGGCCCTCTGGAACGACCTACCCCCCACCTTCGCACTATCTCGGACCTCCGCCTCTTCCGCCAACGTCTTAAGACGTATTTATTTCAGCAAGCCGGCCTAGGATAGCCCCCGTTTCTGACTTTTTTAAAAAACAAAAACAAATTATAATTTGCTAATGGTTTTAACATGGGTTTTAGCACGGGTTAATTAATTTAATTCATTTTAACTGATATTTATTGTATTTTGGGGTTTTTAATAATGCCTGTGCGCCGCCCTGGGTCCTAACAAGGAGAAGGGTGGGGTATAAATTTAATAAAGTAAAATAAAAAAAATCTCGGCTATCACATTGAGAAGCTCGGGTAGGGCTGCTGATACGTAGCGGGGAGCCAGGTACACAATCAGCAGGCCCAACTGCCTCCCATGACCCCATTTCACACGTAGAGCCTCACAGCCGGCTGTCTGCGGCACAGTGGCCTCCCTCGGATCGAGACCCTCCTTTATAACAACTGCCACCACCCCGACCCTGGGCTCGTGGCTGGTGAAATGCGCAGTAACCCGGTGGGCACATTTCAACGAGGGGCACCCCCCCCTCTTGGCCCAACCAGGTCTCCGTAATACCCGCTAGGTCCGCACACCCCTCCAAAACCAGATCATGAATGAGGGGGGCTTTGTTAACCACGGACCTGGTGTTGCACAACATCAGCCGAAGGCCCAGGCCCTGAGATCCTGAACCCCCTGGATCGCAAGAGGAGCCATGAGGGCCGGAGCGTGCCACCGCTCACAAACAGCGGGTGCACCCTCCCCTTACATGATGTGGCCCTCGGCTCCCACTATACTGCCCCTCCCACACACAGTCTTGATGGTATAGCCCTCTTTTGGATAGTGAATAGTTAAAATAGTATAAAATTGTATAAATAAAATTAAATAGGCAGTTAGTGTTCAAATAATATTGAAATAATTTAATATTATCACCTTCTTATTGCTTTTACATTTAATAATTGAATTGAATCAAAATATATTGTCTATGCATGGGGTATCTTACATTTCCACTGTAATCTGCTTCAAGAAAAGTTATATTCACAGAAATTTCATATGCACCAGTTTGTTTATCTTCTTGTCCAAATGATTAGAATTACATTATGTAAAATGCTTTGACATAATTTTCCTTCCAATGAGTTCTTTGCCTCCAGCACAGAATGAGCACCATGACTTCTTTGTATCATTCATTTGTCTTAGATATTACCATTTAAAATGTTCTGACACATGTGCTGTTTACCATACTATATAAGTAGTTCATTTGAACTACTGATATTCAAAAAGCCAGTGAATAAACTGTTGTTTTTGAAAGCATTTTATGCAATGTAAATTTTTTATAAACGCAAGAAACAGAGATCCTTTGCAGAAAAATTGAGAATATTTTCGTTATCAGTGGAAAGAAGACGAACTGTGAGTTTGTAAATACCATTCCTTTTAGAGGATGGGAGTTGTGTTGCATCCATCACAAAGTATGAATTACGTATCAATCAAGTTACGTTAATTCTATATCTGAAAAATCTGAAAGTGTTGCTATATACTGTAGGTATCAGGGAGATTTCCTCATCTGGAATGCATCTTTTATTCGTAGAACTATTTAAGTATTGATTTTGTAAATCCATGCTATAACTCTAAGTAACATTTCTGCATTATAATGTTTCTTTTTTTATATATGTATGTATCCAGGAGAGAAGCCATATGAATGCCCAAACTGCAAGAAACGTTTTTCCCATTCTGGTTCCTACAGCTCCCATATAAGCAGTAAGAAATGTATTGGAATGGTGCCTGTGAATGGCCGAGCACGATCAGGGATCAAGACATCTCAGTGCTCTTCTCCTTCTCTTTCTGCATCCCCGGGTAGCCCAACAAGACCACAAGTACGACAAAAGATAGAAAATAAACCCTTACAAGAACAGCTCCCTGTAAACCAAATTAAAACTGAACCTGTGGATTATGAATTCAAACCTATAGTAGTTGCATCAGGAATCAACTGTTCAGCCCCTTTGCAAAATGGGGTATTTAGCAGTGGTAGCCAATTGCAGGCAACCAGTTCTACTCAGGGCGTGGTGCAAGCTGTTGTTTTGCCAACTGTTGGTCTGGTATCTCCAATAAGCATCAACTTAAGTGACATTCAAAATGTACTTAAAGTTGCAGTCGATGGTAATGTGATAAGGCAAGTATTGGAGAATAGTCACACCAATCTTACATCCAAAGAACAAGAAACAATCAACACTGCACCCTTACAACAAGCTGGACATTCCCTTATTTCAGCTATCAGTCTTCCTTTGGTTGATCAAGATGGGACAACCAAAATTATTATTAATTACAGTTTGGAGCAACCTAGCCCTCTTCAGGTTATACCACAGAATCTGAAAAAAGAAACCTCTGCCCCAAATAACAACTGCAAAACTGAGAAACTACCAGAAGATCTCAGAGTGAAGTCTGAAAAAGAAAAATTTTTTGAAAGAGAAACCAATGATAGCACTTGCCTTTTTCATGATGACTGTCCAGAGAAATCTAATGCACTTCAAGAATCAAAGCACTATGATATCAAAAATTCCACTCAGCTCAGTGGTGCAGAAGTTGAAAAATCTGAATCCTCTGCTTTATCAGAAGCAGGGGAGGCTAACCCATCTCCCGGTCAACCTCCTTTAAAAAACCTTTTATCCCTCCTTAAAGCCTATTATGCATTAAATGCACAACCAAGCTCAGATGAGCTCTCCAAAATTGCTGATTCAGTCAATTTGCCATTGGATGTTGTTAAAAAGTGGTTTGAAAAAATGCAAGCTGGCCAGATTTCTTTACCAGTATCTGGCCAGTCTTCCCCTGAACCTGACAAATTAAAAACCTCTGTTAATAATGATGACCACCTTGGACCTACAGCTGAAAATGAACACCAGGACAGCCAATCTAATGCTGTAAGTCCTCTTAAAACCAATAAACCACAGACTGTATCAACAGGATCAGCTCATAATGGCTCGCAGCATAACACACCGTCCCAGTCACCCCTTAACCTCTCTTCATCTAGAAATGCACAGGGTTTCTTGTACCTTAACGAGAGTGCCCAGGAAGAGCCACAAATAGAACCTCTTGACCTTTCATTACCAAAGCAACATGGAGAATCATTGGAACGATCCACTAGTGTTTACCAGAACAGTGCATATTCTGTTCAGGAAGAACCTTTGAACTTAACTTGTGCAAAAAAAGAACCACAAAAAGACAGCAGTATTACAGACTCTGAACCAGTTGTAAATGTAATCCCACCAAGTGCCAATCCCATTAATATTACTATCCCTACAGTTACTGCCCAGCTACCTACAATTGTTGCCATTGCTGACCAGAACAGTGTTCCATGCTTAAGAGCTCTTGCTGCCAATAAGCAAACCATTCTTATCCCCCAGGTAGCTTATACTTATTCAACCACAGTTAGCCCTACAGTTCAAGAAACACCAAAACAGATGCAGGCCAACGGAAATCAGGTACCTAAATATATGCCTATTTATATCTGAATGTTTCAGCTTATTAGCAATGTTATAAAAAAAAAAAAAAACAGACAGGATATAGAAAATGTAATCTTAGTTTTGCTAATATTATATGCTACTTTGAATAATCACAGTGGCTGATAGAGTTCAAAATAATGTTTTACTTCCAGTGTAAGTACTTTATGCTGAATACTATATAAACAAGGATCTTTTATATCACTTCCTGGATGTTCTTTAATTATATCACATAGCAACCAAGAATGGACAGCTCAAATCAAAACTTTGTGAGTGATGCTGCCATTGTTTCGTTTTTCTCTATGAACCTGGCTAAACTGTGATGTTTAATAGTGTAATACACATGTCTAGCATGCATTTTTTTTCGTTATAATATATTTCTGAAAAGATATAACTAAAATTTTGAAGAGACATGCTATGGTTTTTGAATCTATGAAAGCGATGGACATATTAATACTATGTCAAATATTTTGGAAGATGGATATTTATCAAAAGTATTGCTTATTTGGCCTATTGGAATAAGTGATTGAAAAATGTTTCCATTGGAATAGTTGCGGTACCTTTTGGGTACTGTAATAATCCTTTAGTTGATTTTTTTTATCTACCTAGAGTTCTGTTCTTCATCTCCCTCTTTGTTGTTCTCTGCTTCAGTTGTTATATGCATCATGTATTTCCCTTTAATAGTTTTCAGCACGCCTCATTATTGAACATTAAAAGTATTCCTGAAGTTTTCACAGTAGGTATAGCATTCTGATTTTATCCACAACATTGATGTGGCAAGATGATTGGTAAGATGTGCCTTAGAAATCCCAACCTGGAGTAAGTTGGTGAAGTCTCCATTAATATGCCTTCCCTCTCCATCCCCCCACCCCCCGTTTTCTTTTAGACCGACTTATGGGTACCGTTAAGCTGCTGCTTGTATTAAATCTCTATAGCCTAGTGAGAAATCTGTGGCCTTTCAAATGCTGAGAAGTAAAATGGCTTGCTATCTCAGGTCAATGGAAATTTGGGTCCACCTGTTTCTACAATCTGTTCTGCTATATAAAAACAAAGCAGACATAGTCTATACCAGGAGTATCAAACTCAAGGCCCTGGGGCTGGATCCGGCCTGCGGGGTGCTTAGATTTGGCATGTAGGACTACCCTGGAAACAGCGAAAAACTGGCCCATGGTGCCACTGCCATCAGAAACGGAGCTTGGGAGGGCGGCATGCTTCATTTTCACTGGCAGAAGGCCATCCTAACTGAAAATGGAGCTCGGGAGCCCATTTTCACTGGCAGAGTGCTCAGATCACCATAGGCGCCTCAGACACCAGTGACATCAAGCTGGCCATGCCCATCCTGGTCACGCCCACTCCCCCCCCCCCCAGGTCAAACACAACCCTAAAACCGCCCTCAGTAAAATTGAGTTTGACACCCCTGGTCTATACAGAAGCCACCCCAGAAGACTCTTGTTTTGCTAAAAGGCAAAAGAAGAGGTATCTATTTCAATTTAATGGTTTGATGTGGAGTGATAGTTAGTAATCTTACAAACTCTTGGCCTTTTCTATATACATGCTCCTGTTGTCTATTGTTCTTCATGTATACATGTGAAACATTCCTAATAACTTTATATTTCATGTTGTACTGATTGGGGAATTCTTAATGTCATAGCAAAATTACTCAAATTTTCCACCCATCCAGACATAGTGCAACTATAATTATGTAATTGATACAAATCTAAATGTAAACTTAATTACTAAGGAAATTTCACTTTGTAAATTGCTGTCGTGATGTTATTTTAAAAACTGTTACAAAGTTCTTTTTTAAGCTTGTTGGTATTATTAGAACAGAGCAGAAAATCAAAATTAGTTCTGGCAAAAGTAAGCAGCATAGTAGCTAAGCAAACCATGTGATTGGAGGCCACAAAAATATTTGATTTAGATAAACTTCATCTTATTTAGATGAAGTTCTATTGTGCAGCAGCATAGCATTACTCTTACTCTGGTATGCATTGTTGGACACAAATTTGAACATAATTGCACATATTGGGGCGGGGGGGATTATTACCATTTATCACCATATTTGTGAATAATCATTTAAAAGGGAATTACTAAATGAGGACTACCTGTCATACTAGTGATCTTTATAGCATAAATATTATGAATACTAAGGAAATTGCCTTCAGGATTTTTCAATCTACATTTTTTTTCTTATAAAATCTTTACTTTATACTAGCATTCCCTAGATTAAGCAACATCTATTGGGCTAGTCTTGAACAAATATTTATTATTCTAAGATGCATATATTCATGGCCTTCCAGCTATTAACAGAACAGTATTTATGGTTATGTCATAGTTGAGATAAAATTAGTTACCAAAGTGCAGTAAACATTGATTCTGCTTTTTATTGTATAGCCTATTACCAATATTATATTTTAACACTGTCCCTTGATTATTTAGGATGAAAGACAAGACACTAGCCCAGAAGGAATATCAAATGTAGAGGATCAAAACGATTCTGATTCTACACCACCGAAGAAGAAGATGAGAAAAACAGAAAATGGAATGTATGCATGTGATTTGTGTGACAAAATATTCCAGAAGAGTAGCTCACTTTTAAGGCATAAATATGAACATACAGGTATGAAGTTAGCACAATTTTTAATTCAGGACTTTACCAGATACACATTGGTACTGATCATAGATTCAAAGGATTGCAAGAACATTTTCCTTGCTAGTATAAAACATTTTTGAAAAATGGAACAAGTTATAACTAATTCATTAATTTAAATTATACTTTAGAGATAGAATATTGCAAATATTCTCCATTAAGGATACTAAAACAGGAAGTAACTTTGGAGCTGTTGTAGATAATTGAGATGTGATTGAGATATCCACATTTGTGGCTCACATGTTTGAGCCATTCACATCTAGAGCAAGGAAAGGATTAGGAAAATGAGCTAAAAATATCAGAAGAAGCAAAAAAAAGTGAAAAAATACGTTTTCGCTAACTTCCTTTTGTAAAAGATGAATCAGCACAACTCTAATTTATGTTTGAATCCTGCACAGGAATAAAAGATGTAGTATAATTTCCAGTTTCATATTATATAGTAGCGTACTTCCAAATTAGTTCCAAATAATTAGTTTATTTACATATTTAATTAATTAAATCTTTATGCCACCCATTTCCCATATCAAATAACTCTATGCGGCTTAGAGATAAATAAAGAAGAGGAAGTCAAGCTATTCTCCAAAGCACCTGAGGGCAGAACAAGAAGCAATGGGTGGAAACTAATCAAGGAGAGAAGCAACTTAGAACTGAGGAGAAATTTCCTGACAGTTAGGACAATTAATCAGTGGAACAGCTTGCCTCCAGAAGTTGTGAATGCCCCAACACTGCAAGTCTTTAAGAAGATGTTGGATAGCCATTTGTCTGAAATGGTATGAGGTTTCCTGCCTAGGCAGGGGGTTGAACTAGAAAACCTCCAAGGCCCCCTCCAACTCTTCTATTGTATTAAGATCATTTTATTCAGTGTAGGTTCGAATCCCATCACTGTCCCGATTTACAACTGGGATGGCATGCCTTCCTATGATATGAGAAGAAAAAAAAGCCATAGATACTTCCAAAATCACTGTATAAAAAGACAAATAAAAAAATAATTAGAATATTAAAATCATGCTATTAAAAATTTTAAACTATATGAAAAACCAGACTGAGAAGGGCAGCATGAGGATGAAGATTATGCCAATGTTAATTATAAGAGGTTATTTGACAGCTATTCATACATGGAATCCTTAACTTACTACGTCTGTAGACTTGTCTGAAAACTGAGTCAATAACTTGCTAACAGTTATCTGATTTTATGAATTAATATTTTCCATCATTATTATCATCTCCTCACTACTAAGATGCCATAAAATGCCATTAATTTTCCATTTAAAAACCCATACTTTTTTCCTTAGGAAAAAATATATATCTGTTTATATAACATATGCACCATCATAGATCCTTATTTAGAACTTTTGGAAAACTCAAGAGCCTGCAAAACTATGATACTATGATAGTATCAATTCCTACTTACATTCTATAAGAACAAATCCAACAAGTCTCACTCTCTCCTGATATTTCTGATGAGAAGTCAGGAATGGGCCTCTTGTAATGGTTGTTGAGAACGGTACCCCACTTTTTACTTCTGATGAACTAATTTTTGTTTGAGATTCTCTTAAGAAAATTCAGGAGTACTGGATCAATGAGCAAGTCCACATTCAAGCAAAATATACTCCAGGGAAATAATTTCATTTTTATATTTTCAGGTAAAAGACCTCATGAGTGCGGAATCTGCAAAAAGGCATTTAAACATAAGCATCATTTAATTGAACATATGCGACTGCACTCTGGAGAGAAGCCCTATCAATGTGACAAATGTGGAAAACGCTTTTCTCACTCGGGGTCTTACTCTCAGCACATGAATCATCGCTACTCCTATTGTAAAAGGGAAGCTGAGGAACGTGACAGCACAGAACTAGAAGGAGCCGCACAGGAGCACCTGGGGAATGAGAATGCAGGGGCAGGAGCTTCTCCCTCACAGCTTGACTTTGATGAGAGAGAAAGCTTGACAAGAGAAGAGGAAGATAGTGAAAAAGAGGAAGAAGATGAAGACAAAGAGATGGAAGAAAAAGAAAAAGAATGTGGAAAATTACAAGAGGAGGATGAAGAAGGGGAAGAAGAGGAGGAGGAGGAAGAGGAAGAAATAACTGAAGAAAGAATGAAGGATGAAGAAGCCGTAGATGAAGGAAACAGTATTAAACCGGAAGTTATATTCAAAGAGGAGCTAATGTCAGAGGCAGCAACAAGTAAAGTTTAACTGATGAGATTTTGTACACAGAGAAAGAATCTCAATTAATAATGAAAGTTGTTCTATACTCTACATGCTTTTTATGGAAGCACAGTAGTCTGTGCACTGTGATTCCTGTTCACTACTGTGTAACAAAAATTTAAAAAACAGAAAATATAAAAAATATATATATATCCAGGTGTGCCTGAATCTCAAATCTCGTAATTTTTCACAGTTTTCAAATTTAGAAACAAGTTTGTGACCCGAAACAGATTGGAAGAAAATGATGACTCTGGAAGCAAATAGGTTAACATGTTACAGGAAACATTCGGTATGTGTTGGACATCAATTTGTTACCATCAGTATTCTTTTTTTTTTTTTTTTAATATTTTGATTGTACAATTGGGAGATATTTTATGTTCCTTTTTTTCTATCAGTGAAACAATTCTGCTAATTCCGCTTCAGTATTTTATTATATGTTTAAAATGTGAGAATTTCTGCACTACAGACTTCCCTTAAGCAGAAAGATATGACACAGTTCCAAACAGTGTTTGACTACCTTTGTAAATTCAGCTTAGAAGGTAGCAGTTTATAACATTTAGATGTTGTTAGTAGAACATGTTCTCATTTAAAGTGTATTGTTAGCCTTAAGGGAGCAGCTGATAGAAGGACTGAAGTTTACTTATGTGGTTGAAAATATAGTTTGAAAAGAAAGATTGTGGTGGGTTTCTGATTGCAGGGACTAACAGTGTTAATACTGGTAAGGACAGCCAAGTTGTCAAAATCAGTGTTTGTAATTGTGTCTGGAGTGTGTAGTAAAAAATATGAAGGATATGACATGAAGCTTTGAATCTCTTTTGGCCTTATGCAAGACCCTGTGTGCTGTAAGTGCCATTTCTCAGTATTTTTAAAGGCTTTGACCAGCCTTTCTCCAATGTGTGGCCTACAATAACTAGCATTTGTTGATTTGTATTAAATTTCAGTAAACTTAATCATGGGACAAAAAAACAAACAAGCCCAGCCATCAGAGAAGTAAAAGCACTGATACATTTCATAAAGTAATTCATCACTCTTAGTTGTTGTTTTTTCATTACTTATTTGGAGAATTTCTCTACAATAATTATGAAGGGAAATTTCTAATCTATTATATTGGCTCACTTTATTTCAGACAAAATACATGATATATTATTGGGCTCATATGTTTCCAAATGTTAGTTATTCTGGACCCCATTTATTGACAATGTTAGCTGATTTAACCTATCAGTATTATTTTCTTTCTTTTAGTTATAGATCTGTGCAACATTTTGTACTGTATGTTTTCAAATCTGGCAGTATTAATACCCTTCTTACTGACATATGTACCTTTTAGGTTTAGAAAACTTTTATATTTATGTGTCTTATTTTTATATTTCTTTATTTATTACACAGTAGTGTATAATACAGTAGTTTGTATTAATACAATAATATATTTTAGTATGAAAATTTGGAAAGTTGATAAGATTTAAAGTAGAGAGGCAATTGGTTCTCTTGCATTGAGATTTGAGTTTAACAGTGTTATGTTAACATTTATACTTGCCTTGGACTGTAGAAGAGGAGAATTAAAATGGGAATGTATCAATTTACAATTGCAATCAATTCATTTCACCTTTTCCCAGTTTTTACTATAAAGCTCTTAAATTTTGAAATTCACTGTATGACTAAATAGCATGATGCTCTGCAGTTTTATTAACCTTACCATAAAACACTCATTTCTTTAAGGAAACCGAGCTAGAGTAATCTTCTAAACAGTGTGGGAACAATGTTTAACATTTCTGTGCCAATTTGTTCCTGTATTCATATATGTGAGTTACAAATCTGAAGCTTCATTTTTTTAAGTTCCTTGTTATATCATGGTCATTTTCTAGTTTTTTACCAGACTCCCCATCTCACAATAAAAAGCATCAATAAGCCTGATTTACTGTCATTATTGTGGTAATGAAGTTTATCCTTTGTTATATTTCTATGGGATATTGCTGAGGTTTTAGCCAAACAATAATCACCAAATTCCTTTCCCCTTTACTGGTCTCAAAGTACTCTCCTGCCTGACCTAGGGGCTACCATGGCTATAGAGAAGGTGTCCTGAGAGAAAAGCATCAGGTTTTCTTCCTAATGAGAACATTTTCATGGAATTCCACAAAAGTAAGTCAAGTGCTGATGTGGTGGCTCAGTGGCTAAGACGCTGAGCTTGTCGATCAGAAAGGTTGGCAGTTCAGCCGTTCACATCCCTAGTGCCCTGTAATGGAGTGAGCTCCTGTTACTTGTCACAGTTTCTGCCAACCTAGCAGTTCTAGGAACCCCTTTGGTGGGAAAGTAACAGCGTTTTGCGCACCTTCAGTGTTTAGTCATGCTGGCCACATGACCATGGAAACGTCTTCGGACAGTGCTGGCTCTTTGGCTTTGAAACAGAGATGAGCACCACCCCTAGAGTTGGGAACGATACCTACGTGCAAGGGGAGCCTTTACCTTTAAGTCAAGTGCATAATCAGCCAAGCTGGTTTATACCAGAGGAAATATAGTGTGTGTGCATATTGCTATAAATTAAAGAGTATGGCGGTGTCTTATCTTATTTACAAGTAGTATTAAAAAGCATAAGCTTTTTTGAGCTACAGCTTATTCCTTTTAAACATTTTATTAGAGAATTTGCTACTAGTCATCCTGATTTTTGCCACCGTAGAATAACAAAGCTGTCCTATAGAACATGCAACTATGTATCATTCATATTTTAAAATAGTAAAAAGCAATTCCATAGATGCTGCAGAGATGGGACTTATATTGCCAAAAATCTGCAACTTCCAAAAATGTATATTATGGAGTCCCCGATGCTCTCTGAATTTGGATGTTTTCTTGCAGATGTTTCATTACCCAACTAGCTAACATTTTCAATAATAGAAGGAAGTGGGGTTTGGTTCCTGTTTATATATAACATGGCTTTGCCTATCAGTATTGGTAGGAGTCTTCTTGGCAATTTCTTTATTAGGCTGTAGTTTACAGTTTAATTGTTTGGTATCTTTGACATATATAAACAGAAAGCAAACTTCACTCCCTTCTAGCATTGATGATATTACCTAGTTGGGTAATGAAACAACTGAGCTCAGTGTACAGTAAGGATCCCACATCCAATCCTGAGCTACAAATATTTTCTTCCATTGGAATGTATATTATCCTCTATTAGCTGACTTAGCATACTTCAGAAATTTTGTTAATTTCAAATGCTGAGTATTAGAGATTTATTAACAATTAGTGATACATAAAAGTAGGCACTACGGATCCTGCTAGAATAATCACCATTACAGAATTGTTCAGAGTTCAAAACAGTACTACTTCAAATATGAATGAATTGCTTCAAGCATAGTCAAAACAATCAGTGAGGCCGAAGCCACTGCTTTGAACTTGAAATGTGTAAAAAGCATTTCAAGCTCATAACAGTTTGCACACAGCTGCTAAAATCATGGCAGTCAAGAATCTAGGCATTAATAATAAAGGAAATGCAGCAAAACATGGCTAAGTTTTCACTGTCCTGAAGGATACAATTAGTTAAACTGAACTAGAAGGGGATCTAATTATTACAAAATGTGTATGCTGTATAGTTGGAGTTTATGAGGCTGTTTAGAGTAATAATTACAGGTCCCTGAAATTCAGGAAGGTACCCCATAGCTGCCCAGCCTAGTGTCAGTACTACATGCCAGATCTATCCATCTACACAATATATTATGGATGGAAACAGTCTTACTGAGAGCAGACATGCTATATATATCAAGAGCAGCCTAAGTCCATGATGTTCCAGAATTGGGCCAATAGGGCTTAAAAAAGCCACACTAACACTTGGTGTCCCCTTCCTGGAATGGCAAACTAAGCCATTCTAAGCCACTGTACTTTCCTAGTCTCAATAAAAACCTTCACTAGTCCATCCCTAAAATCCCATCCTAGACATCTTTCCTCCACCATCTCGTTGGACCTCACCATTCATCCTTTTCACCAGCACTAACTGTTGCATGTATATCATTTCAGTGGGTATTTCCAAAGCATTATTTTACAACTGCTTATACATAATCCTCAACCACAATGGGCAATCAGGACTGGAGTTTCTATAGTCATGCAATGTAGCCATAAGGCACAATCACAATTGCTGTATTCTGGTTGTAGTTGTTAACTGAATAGCACAGTAATTAGGTGAGGCAACTTCCTGCCAGCTTCCTTCAATCAAATCCATAGGGAAACCAGTAGGAATCTGCAAGTTCCAGGTAGTTTGCAAGCAGTCTGTCAAGCAAATAAGCAGCTGTTGCTGGGTGTGGAAAGCAAGAGCGTATTTGCAAGGGTCAAGGGGATACAAGGGGATGTATGAGGATATGAGGAAGGTCCAACAAGGGGATAGCATAATGGGCCGGTGGAAGATGTGCTGGTGGGGGGCAGATTTACTCCAATGACATACGAACTTCCCTGCCAGCTTCCCCATTGATTTTCTGGAGAAGTCTTCAAGGAAGTTTGCAAACAGTGATTACGCGATCATGGCGAATTGCAATGAGTCATGACTGTGAGACAGTTGCCAAGTTCTCAGTTCATGATCATGTGACCATGGAACCGCCAGAACTGTCCTAACCACCATTCATTCAAAACCATCATTACTTGAAATGATTGAACAAATGATCATAAGTCAAGGATTACATATAGTCACTCCCTATTATCTGTACTTCCAGAACATAAAACATACAATCATTCTTCACTCCCAAGCACCAATATCATAAAACTATTCAGCCTGACATATCCATCAGACTTCTAGTTTCCCACACCAGTGCACTGCCAATGTACCAAGACAAATCCAAGAGAAAGAAATTAACATTCCTTCATTCACCCTGTCCAGTTCAAACACAGCTTATTATTCACCATGCCTACAGTCTCAGTGCCCAATCCTGATTGCTTGGTTGTTCCAAAATCTGATTTCTGGTGCACTGGTTTCCATAGCAGTCTCTCCACTTCACCCAAATCCCTCACTTACATTTTACTTCAACTGATTTTTTTCCACCACTTTGCAAGATTCCATTTCCATATCATTGCATCTCCTTCCACCTCCCTTTCCTGGGGACCACAACTATTGGTTTAAGTGTAAGCTTCTCTATCTCATCATCTTTTCATTAATAGTTACCTGTGCTATAATGGTGGCCTCCTCATTGCTTCATTGTCCTACCTACTATGACAAACCAGCAGCTCTTCCCCATCTTTTACAGCAGCAGCCCAGCATATTATTTTCAGGAGCAAAGCAGAATCTAGTAGAATCCACCTCCTCTAAAATAACAAGCACTAATCCAAAAACTCCAGTTTACTTTTCCTAACACATCTCATCAAAGTTCTGAACAAAAGCAAAATGTCTTCAAGAAAAAGTCTAGTTGTCTTTTGAAAAAAAGCACCTTTGGGACAACCATGACTGAGAATCTCCATAGATAGATAACTTTGATGTTTTCACACCCATACCAAAAAGTAATATGCAATAGCTATTTAAGACACAATCAATTAGCATGTATTTAGATCAGCACCCATGGTCATGTGATACTAATAGCATTATTATAATTATATAATTATAATATAATTGCTCAATAATTGCACAATTTGCTTAAAATCTGCATAGTTGACAACAATGGACCTGATATACTAACAACCACCTTGCTTAGCAATGAAAAAATTTAGTCCCAACTGTAGTTGTAAATCACAGACTATTTCTAGCACTGATTTTTTTTTAAGTGTTTTAATTAAAAATGTTGGTTTCATTAAAAACAAAAACAATGATTAGTATTATTTTTAAATAAAACCAACATTTCCCACAAAAATCAGGTTCACAATCTTTTGACTAGAAATGATTTCATATTATGGTTTACACCAATGCTGTAATCTAGTTCACAGACTCCTTACTCTGATATATCACCTCTGTTTAAAAAAAAATGTGTTCTCAATGCATTCTAAGGAATTTGGCTAAATCAACTGTTTCCTTTACAGTATTTATATTCATTGTTAAATCTCCTGTATCCAATTGCCTTTTACGGGTTTTCTTGAATATTTGGAATAAAACTGTCAAATGCTAGCTGTAATTCTTGGCATTTTCCTGGTGGGATTATCCTCAGAGATCAATGTTTCTGTTGAGCCAAAGGATTCAGAATAGAAGCATTTGATTGAATTGGATGTTTGGGTTCTGAATTAATTTCTTCTGATCAAATCATTTGGTTGATATATCATCCTACCACTATGCGGCCCATCCAAACTAGACCTTAATGTCAACTATTTTAGCATTTGAGATTAAAAAGAGCAGTGAACTCAATAGTTACAAGTTTTCCTTCAGATAAAAATATATTTTTTCTCTTCTCCCCAACATCACAGGTCAAAAAAGAAAAGCAATCCAATAGTTTGGACTGATTCATTGATTGATTGATTCATTCATTCATTCATTCCTGCAATAGAATAGAATAATAACAGAGTTGAAAAGAACTTTGGTCTTGTAGTTCAGCCTCCTGCTCAGGCAGGAAACCCTATTTCAGACAAATGATGATCCAACATCTTCTTAAAAACTTCCAGTGTTGGGACATTCACAACTTCTGGAGGCAATTTATTCCACTGGTTAATCGTTCTGTCAGGAAATTTCTCCTTAGTTCTATGCTCCTTCTCTCCTTGCTTAGTTTCCACTTATTCCTTCTTGTCCTGCCTTCAGGTGCTTTGGAGAATAGCTTGACTCCTTCTTCTTTGTGGCACCCCCAGAGATATTGGAAGACTACTATCATGTCACCCCTAGATCTTTTCATCATTTTTTCCTGTTTTACCATTCTGTTTTAAAGAGTGTTTTGCCATGCCATTTCTTTATCCAAATGCAGTGTTTATTGAAACACACCATAATGTGATTTAATAAGATAATTTGTCTATCACATTTGTTTTTACAATCACACTAAAAATGCAAAATCTTACGGCTGTGAATTTTCTCTCATATGACTAATCAAATCCTGCTGAAAAAAAAAAAAAGACTACTGAGGTTGTTGCTTTCTCAGTTGCAATTTGCCAGCTATCCACATTGCATTTAACAGATACAAGTTGGTTTTGCCTCCTTTCAAATGCATTTTTCTCCCATTTGGTAGATACAGAATGCTCAAAATTCTGGCTACATTGCAAGTTACAGCAAGGCAGTGCATAATAGTATGTTATGTATGTTACACTATCTGCATACAGAAAAGGTTGTTTTCCAGCTTGGAAAGGAAATAGTGCATCAACATTAATGCTCCAAAATCTCTTTGATAGAGCATGCTCCTACATCTCATAACAGCAACTAATGCTTTTATTTGCTTATTGTTGTGAATTCTGTTCATGTTCCACAAAACAAGCTTTCACCCATCAAAAATAGGAGACATAATGATCAAGCACTTCCAAGGTCTCTCATATAGAAATCCCTACAATTGTAAGGAAGGATATTTATCCAATTTTGCCAAGGTTGGAGTTTTATCAAAGCCATGCTGTTTTCTCAATGTCAATAGTTGCATCACATTAAAAGCATTACTTTTGTCATCACAAGAGAAGTCTATAAATCAAGGTTATGCTTGGATCCTTCACTATATCTTTATACAGAAAATTAATTTTAATTAGTTGCACAGTCCAATTCTAGCATATGCATGGCAATATTTCATTTGCACAGAAGAAATATTATGGAGCTTGGCTTAAAATGTTAGTAATCCAATGGAACACACTCCTCCTATAAAGAGGAGGATTCCATAGGCTCTATCCTTTCAGGGCTGCAAATGCAGTGATAAAAAATGCAATTTGCAATAACCAGATAGGATGTAGGCTGGGTTAATTGTAGAGTGCTCTAATCTTCGCTACCGGTTTAGAACTGGAAGTGTGTATGTGTGTGTGCACGTGTGTATGTGCGCACTTCCTTCATCACATGTACAGCTTCTGCACTTATGCAGAACCTTCTGCGGATGCACAGAGCAACTTTAATGATATCTGGGCAGGTGGGCGGAGCTTACCGCCACCGCCACTACCAGCTCATCCAATCCGGGGCGAACTGGCAGAATACCACCTCTGGTGTAACCAGTAAGACATAAATATTTGCTTCTAACTGCATTGTTCTTTGTTTGGGATTACTTCTATAACATCCTGATGATTCCTAAATTTAAAAATTAGCATCACATTTTTGCCCAAGGACTTTGATGTCATTACAATGTATTAACAGAAAAGGCTGCTTCTCCAGGCAAGGATGTTCACCCCAGATGCAACATATCTAAAAACAGAGTTTTAATTGCATCTTTTAAACTCTGCCAAGTAATTGCACCATTCCCTGAGGCTAAATGCATGGAAATTACAGCTGAATGCATAAAAGCTGAAAAATACTGAATGAAACAAATACATTCCAGAGTGAAAGCCACAAACATGATAGTTTTCATAGCAAAGTCTTCAACATAGTTTCATCATGTTAAATCACACTTTATTGGGTGGTTTTAAAAGATGCAGCCTCAATAATACCACAATTCAGCTGCCAAACCTGATTTTTTTCTTTAAAAAACCCCAAGAAGTATACTTTTTAAAAAATTGTTATTCAATTCCAAGGGAATTAGCTGCAGTTATACTTTATAGCACATTATAAAGTTAGGAATGCATATGATCTATAGAATTTGTGCAGCTTGTTGGTGAAAACTAAATGAGATTGTGTTTATTAGCTGCATTTAATGATTTCCAATTGTGAGCTCTATGACTTCTGAAATATTCATTTGTTACTTAATTCAATAATACAGCAGAAAGAGATAGTTTGTAGTGATATCAGCACAAGTGCCTAAAAAGTTGTTTAGATGGAGATGTGAAGAACGATTTATTTCTCTTCAGCAAACAGAAGCATCAGAACTACTGAGGGAGTCAAAATCAGCCAGATGGCACAGTAGCAATGCACATCCTACCCCTTTTGAACATCTTATCAACACATTTCAAAAAGAATGGAACTTTAATTGGAATACTGCATCTACCATCTGGCTGACTTTGATCTTTCTTGAAGACTGCTATAAGGGAACCCAGCTACGGGAGATGTTTTCAGTAACAGAACAGTAATAGAATAACAGAGTTGAAAGGTTATCTAGTCCAACCCACCCAAGCAGGAGACCATTTTCCATTTCAGACAGATGGCAGTCCAGTTTCTTCTTGAAAGCTTCTGGTGATGAAGCTCCCAAAACTTCTGAAGGCAACTTCTGTTCCATTGGTTGATGGCTCTGTTAGGAAATTTTTCCTTATTTCTAAATTGAATCTCTCCTTGATCAGTTTCTGTCCATTATTTCTTGTCAGGTGTTTTGGAAAATAGGTTTACTCCTTTATCTCTGTGGCAGCCCTTCAAATATTGGAACACGTCTATTATGTTTCCCCTGGTCCTTCTGTTCACTAGACTAGCCAGGTTCAGTTCCTGCAACAGTTCTTCATATGTTTTAGCCTTGAATCCCCTAATCATCTTTGTTGCTCTTCTCTGCACTCTTTCTAGAATCTCAACATCTTTTTTATAGCGTGGTGACCAAAACTGGATACAGTATTCTAGATGTGGTCTTACTGAGGCTTTATAGTGTGGTATTAGTACCTCATGTGATCTTGATTGAATCCCTCTTTTAATGCAATTTAGGATTTGGCTTTTTTGGCTGCCGCTGCACATTGTTGGTTACATTTAATTGGTTGTTCCACTAAGACTCAAGATCCCTCTCACAGTTACTGCTATCAAGCCTGGTTTCTCCCAAACTATATGTTTTCACTTGAATGTAGGCAGTGATCAGTGTTTCCCAATCTTAGAAACTTTAAGGTTTGTGGACATCAACTTAAAATTCTTGAGCCAGCAGTGCTTGGTGGGGAATTCTGAGAGCTGAAGTCCACACTTCTTAAAAGTTCCCAAATTTGGGAAACACTGTTCCAGACCATTCAGATACATGTCTGTCATTCCTATGGTTTATCCTGATGGAAGAACAAGTGTTATAATCTTGCCCTAATCGCTCTTGCAATTTTCAGAGATTATATTATTGACTGAATCATAAATTAAACACACTGCCTAGGTTAACCCATCATGTCTTCAATGAGCTGTATATCTTGAGTCAGAATTTTCTAACTTCGTATCTACCCAAGAATTACCTACATTTATCTGCCTCGCAAGCAACTCGTCTTAAGATAAAAGAGTATGAGAAGTAATGGTGACATGGTGACTTTTATGACATGGTGGAAAAAATATGAATTCTCCAAAGAAATCTTTTCTTGGGGGAACTGCACTCTGATTCTAAATGAGAGAGAACAGGTGGGAAACTAGTACTTCAGAAAAATATTTTTAAGATGCTATTTCTTTTAAGCAATGCCAGGCCTGGGATTTATGTGGGTGTGATTTATTGTTCAAGCTCCCATTATATTGTTTTCTGCATTCTTGTTCTGTGTAATTGTTTTAGTTCACGCTGCCTATATTTTGTGAGCTTTAATTGTTTTACTCTTTTTATGGATTTTGTAAGCTACCCAAGTTCTCCATACTTGGGAGAGGGGGCATAATTAATTAATTCAGGATTAGCTTATTGAATCTACTGAGATCTATTTTGACTATATTTAAAGCAGGATCCAATCTGCTATTTTCATCTCACACTTTCCTGTTTCTCTGATATTTGTTAGGTTTTCTTGAACACAATATAAAAACCATAGTTCAATTCTTTAACAATTAATGTGGTGGACAATATTATAAAATAACCAAAAGCAGGAAATCTTGCAATAGGGTGATGTCTGGGTAGAATTTATGGAGTTACAATCTTTTATTACATATATAATGTTGTCATTATTTTTTTAATTGTCTCTTGGCCTTTCATGAAGTTGTACCAAGATCAACAAGCCACAGCCATCCAGTAGGGAAGTTACGCCACCAGGCTTGAAATTTTGGGCTTGGTCAATCTGGAGCTGCGCCACCTGCAGTTAGATCTAAGCATAGTACATACAATTGTCTGCTATAACATCTTGCCTGTCAACCACTTCTTCAGCTTCAACCACAATAACATGCAGGCAAACAACTCAAGGTAAACCACTCCAAACTCAATTGCAGAAAATACGACTTCAGCAACAGAATGGTCAACACATGGATTGCTCTACCCAACTCCGTTGTTACAGCTTCAATCCCGCACAGCTTCAACCTCAAACTGTGTACTGTGGATCTAACCCCATTCCTAAGAGGCCTGTAAAGGGGGCGTACATAAGCGCATCAGCGTGCCTACCATCTCTCTTTTACTGTGCTCATTTATCTGTATTTACTTCCTTTATTCATGTTTATGTTCATATCTATACTTGTTATCTTGTACATGTTTGACAACTAAATACATAAATAAATAAGTTTAAAATCATTAAAATGGCAATTGAAAATCTGTCCTTATTTTCCCCATACCTTTCACACATGCAATAGACATTACAAGAAGTTCTCAACTTATGATCATAACTGGGAGAAGAATTGCTATTAGTAAGCAAGGCAGTTGTTAAGTGAGTTGCACCCAATTTTATGACCAAACAATTGCCATTACAGTCGTTAAGTGACCCAGGTGGTCATTAAGCAAATTTGGTTTCACCCATTGATCTTTTTGTTGGAAAGATTGCAAATGGCGATCACAGGATTTGAGGATACTGCAATAGTTAAAAATACATGCCTATTGCCGTGCACCCGAATTTTGTTCATGTGGCTGTGGGGATGCCAATTATAAGTGCAAGAACTGGTTGTAAGTCACTTTTTCCAATGCCATTGTAGTTTAGAATGGTCATTAAATTAATAGTTGTAATTCAAAAACTACTTGTACAAAGTTATCCTGATTTTTTTGACACATACAGGCATGCACACAATGAACACTCCTGTATGTAGCACATATTTATCTGCAGATCAGTATCTTCCTCAGATAAGTGCCTTTGAGGATGTGTGTATATATCTATTTTAAAATCAGAAGCTGAGTAAACTGACTAACGCCTCACCAAGCAATGGAGCACTTAAGACAACACTGCTCAGTTTGCCTTTTTTCTAAATGAAACCAAAAGGCCTTGTTGCTCTACCCCAGGGGTGTCAAACTCCTGGTGTCACGTTGACGTCACATGACGTATCATGACTTTTTTCCCCTTCGCTAAACGGGGGGAGGGGGGGAATGGCCAGCGTGTGACGCATCTGGTCTGCAGGCCATGAATTTGACAGTCCTCTCTACCCCATCACTTGTCCAAATTGCTTTCCTGTAGGGACCATGGAAGCCAAAACAAAATATGTATTTGATAAATGACGCTCACAGGAAAACATGACAGTAGGCTGATATTGCTCTATCAGGGTAACTGATTGGCATTTCTATGTTTTGCAACATTCATCTTAAGAAGTATTCTAATTTATCTTGAAGCCATCCAGCAGAATGTTTAAACAGAGCACAGTACATGTTCACTGTCCTACAACATGCCAAGAATGAATGGGGTCAGAATCATCACGCCCTTCCATTTCCCAGTCCTACTTTTACAAATATAAGTAGACTTCACATCACAACCATAATGGAACCCATCCATTATGGTCGTAAGTCATAATGGTTGTAAAACAGATCAGTTACGTTACCAACCCAAATTTATAATACTGTTTGCAGAGATTGTTAAGTGAATGCAGAAGTAATAAGTGGGACCCCGTTGCTTATTATGGGTGCAGTTCTGGCATAAACTGGAAGTGCAGTTTTTCAGCAAAAACCTGTTGTAAAACCTGATCATGTAACTGAGGGACACTGTAAAAGGATGTAAATGTAGCCATGACATGCAGGACGATTCATAAGTCCCTTTTTTCAGATAGATTGTAACTTTGAATGGTTGCTAAGCAAGCAGTCATAAATCAATGACTACCTGTACGTGTGCATGTATTCCCAGGGCATTTCTATACATCAGCATTATTGTTCTCCAAAGTTGTTCACACTTCAATCTGTGCTTCATCACAACTCCTAGAATAACAAAAATAGTTTATCCTGCCCAGCCTTTTCATACAGAAAGGGGAAGGGAAGACGCTAGTCACATTATCCATGTTTTTACTATAAGTTGTAAACATTTCTTTGGCTGTTTGCAAAGCAACTGGAGCAGTTGCAGAAAGGGAAGTGACCTTGTTGCAAACAGGCCACTCCTCCGGTTTCTATTTAAAGGCCACTGACTGCAAGCTGTGAAACCAACAGGAAAGCATGTTGGCTGCCAGGTGCCTTCCACAATTGTACTAACCAGAAATGGAGCCGAAACATTTGCAGATCTTTACATATCATTCTGGAAGTATCGTAGAATAAAAGAGAATCAAAGAGGTGTGCAATTTTTGTCTGGCTCCTGATTCTTTTTGGAAGGACCCCTGCAAAGACACTTCCATTGTCTCTTTCCAAATGAAAACGCCAACGGCAAAAGAAGAGAAAGAGAAAAGTTTGGAGTCAAGAAAATCAAGAGGGTCAGTCATTCTGGATCCCCTGAAAGCTCTGAATTGGGAGGGAGGGAGGGAGGGAGGGAGGAAGGAAGGAAGGAAGGAAGGAAGGAAGGAAGGAAGGAAGGAAGGAAGGAAGGAAGGAAGGAAGGAGATTATAATGAGAGGGAGGGAGGTCTGAGGGAAGTTCACACTCAAAAAACATGTATGTATTTCCATTAAATAATCTTTTTTGACCTGGTCCCCTCCACGTGGATTGGCTTCCAAGTTCCAGGATCACAGCCACTTGCTCTGGTTGTTATAAGCTAAGATATCAAAGCTGGAGAAAGTGCTTAAAGAAGCCCTTCTACATAGCCATTAGGTTACAGAGAGCTTTCCTGCTGATCCTTGACATATCTGAAACAACTGGGTTACAAATAAAACATGCAAATAAAATTAAGCCCTGGAAGATGCTTGAGTACCAGGACCAGCAATCAAATTACTATTGGCTCTATGTTGTTCTCCCACACACTGATAATTCATTACCTACAGCTAAATTGCAATCAAGAAAAAGCAATGCTCTTTCTTGTCTGGGGATGTGTGTGAAATCAAGTTATAAACTCTTTTTCTCCAGAGAAAGCCCCTGTGGATTTTTATATATATATATAGGGTGAGTGCATCTTAACCCAGGAGCACAAGCTTTTAGAAAACAAGGCTTAATCCATTAGACACTATAGCAGCCCCTGAAAGCAATGGAAATTGAGTGCCTCTCTCTGGCAAACAGGAAGGATGTACATTAAGGAGGAAGGATTTGTAGCTAGACATCATCCCTGTAGATAAAGGCAGAGACAACATAACCATTTTGCTTTTGTGAAATACAGTGCAGCTAATATCATCGTTCCATTCACAATAAGAGCATCATCTGCCTCCTAAAACAAAATAACAGCAAAAACAGAATTCCGAACAATTCCAATTACAAAGAGAAAAAGAAATCCGTCAAAGCTTGGCTTAAATCATAGTGACGCTTTGAAGGCTGACAAAGGAAAGATGACATGTTGGCAATGAAGTATAGAGGTAGCATAGGGCAGTGGAGCAGGGATGGGTTGCTGCTGGCATTACTGCCTGCTCACCCACACCCCAAACACATGCTCCACGTAGGAGCACATTTGCACCTAAAAAGGTCTCTGCATGCACACAATGTTAGAAAAGGGGGGGAAATTACATTTCTTCAACGAAGATTGTTCTGTGCATGCACAGAACCGAAAATCAAGATGACGCCGACACCAACATAACCGGTTCGGGGGCATGGCAGGCCGAGTTACAACCTACTCAGTTGAACTGGTCCGAACTGGTAGGAACCCACCTCTGTAGTGGAGGCTTACGCTCAAACAACAAAAGAATGTTACTCATACAATAAGAACCAATTGGTGAAACACTGAAAAAAGCTTTTTTTAAGTGTATTTGACACAAAGGGAAAAAGAAAAGATACAATCTTCCAGATATGAAGGGTTCCATGAAAACGAAACCCTACAAATTTTGCAGAATATACCAAGCTGGAAGGAGCAACTAATGCAGTACAAATGGTCCTCAACTTACAACTGTTCATTTATTGACATTTCAAGGTTACAACGGCACTGACTTATGACTGTTTGTCACATGGTCTTTGCAGCTTCCCTATGGTCATGTGATCAAAATTTGGAAGCTTGGCAACTGACTCATAGTTATGATAGCTGTAGTGGCCTGGGGTTATGTGATCACTTTTTGAGACCTGCTGGCAAGCAAAGTCAATGGGGAAGCCAGATTCATTTAAGAACTGTATCACTAACTTAGCAACTTCAGGGATTCACTTAACAACGGTGGCAAGAAAGTTTGTAAAATGGGACAAAATTCACTCAACAACTGCCTTGCTTAGCAACATAAATTTTGGGCTCAGTTAAGGTCGTAAGGCGAGGACTATCCATAGATCAAAGGGAGAAGATTCTAAAAGTTCTCAAAAGGCCCAAGCTGGGTGAAAGAAGTAGGATGGAATTTAACAGGAAGAAAATATTGCATTCTGCATCTGGATAGAAACAATGCAAGCACCAATACAGGCTGGAGAAGACTTGGCTAAGTAGCCGTGTACGTGAAAGGGATCTGGGTGTCCTTGCTAAAGTTAGACATCAGGTAATCAGAGTGATGCTGCTAAAAGGGCAAATGCTATTTTGGGGCAGATTAGCAAGAATATAGAGTTCAAGGGGAGTATTTCTGTTAATCTCCGTGTTGACACTTAATTTAGAATTGCAGGACGGGATACCAAAGAAGGAGAACCTAGAGAGACTTGAATAAAGCTTTAAAAAGTTTTATTAAGGAATTACTCATAAATACTTACAACGTCAGAAGATACAACCCCAATCAGCTGGGTGAGTCTGAAGGTTCATGTTCCAGAACTCAACCCCAGAGGAAGCTGAGTAAGGCAGCAAATTTTATAGCTCGTTTACCCACTCCTTCACCCTTTAGAATCATTACCTTGGTTTTGAACAGTTGGCAAGGGGAAATCAAAATCTGTTTTTACACTCGTGGAAAGGAAGATATTACAAGACAGTGAGCAAGCATGTAATGGAGAACACACACTGAATCCATTGCCCCCTGTTCCCAGTCCTCTCTTTGGCAGTGGTAGGTTCCTACTGGTTCGAACCAGTTCGGCCAAACCCGTAGTAACTTGGTGGCCTGGGTCACTGGAACCGGCAGCAACCCAGGCCTGCCACGCCCCCAAACCGGTTCTCCAAGGGCAGAGCCATTTTGATTTTTCTACGCACGCGCAGAGCAATTTTCATTGCAGAAATTTATTTTTTTCCATTTTAAAAACATTTTGCACATGCGCAGACTTAATGTGCAAATGTGCACAGTCACAGAGCAAATGTGCACGTGCAATTTATGTGCAAATGCGCACATGCAAAAGGTTTTGAGTGCCGAACCGGCTATAATGGCAGCAGCAACCCACCCATGTCCTTTGGGTGAAATTGATTAAGATCTGCCAATTTCAGAGAGCAGGGCAAGATGAGTCTGGGTGCTAATGAACTAAGCAAAGTTGCAGAAATGAGCTCATTTGCAGTTAAAACCTTTTGAAAAGGGCAGCAAAGAAAAGCAGGTTAGGAAGACATACCTTGCCCAAGCCATCTTTCCTCCTGTAAAGGAAGAAACTGGGCGATTGTGGGAAAGAAGGGGGAAATACAAGGGGGGAAAACAAATCAGGCACAGGCAGAGAATAACTATTTACTCTGCCTTGCTCAGCCCCCACTTAAAGTTTAGCTAGCCCTCGAATAACAACAATTCATTTAATGGCCATTGAAAATTAAAACGGCGCTGAAAAAAGTGATTTATGACCTGTTCTCATTGCAATATCCCCACAATCAGGCGTTCAGGCTTCAGATGCTTGTCAAGCGGCATATATTTACAATGGTTGCAGCATCCCAAGGTCCTGGGGTTGCCGTTTACAAATTAGCAGTCTGAAAAGCAGTCAGTGGGGGAGAGGGAGCCAGACTCACTTAACAACCACATGATTCACTTAAGAACTTTTGTGATTTCCTCAGCAAACTATGGTAAAAAATATTGTAAAATGGGGCAAACTCACTTAACAACTTAGCAACAGGAATTTTGGGCTCAATTTTGGTCATTGATTGAAAACTACATATAGAGAACTATCAGTAGAGGATTAATCTTAATTTCTCCCCTGATAAAGCCATCAAAGCTAGGAGAGCCCATGGCCTATAGGTTAATACATCTACCTCATGCAAGTAGCCCAGGTTCAAATCCCAGTAAGGGTATGGCTAGTTTATGAGAGCTAAACAGCTTGAAATAGATCTATACCTCCCATGCTCCCATCGCAGACTAGGAGGGCAAGAACCACAGACCCGGGGCCCTAGGCTGATGCTATGCAACGCCAGGTCCGTGGTACAAAAAGCCCCCCTCATTCATGACCTTGTGTCAGAGGGGGACCCGGACCTGGTAGGTATTACGGAAACCTGGTTGGGCCACGAGGGAGGACATCCCCTCGTAGAAATGTGCCCACCAGGATACCGAGCCTTTCATCAGCCTAGGGCCCTAGGGAGGGGTGGGGGGGTGGCGATTATGGTTAGGGAAGGTCTTGAGCCAAAGGAGACCACGATCCCTCAGACGACCGGGTGCGAGTCCCTCCTTGTGAAGTGGGGCCTAGGGAGGCAGTTGGGCGTGTTAGTTGTATACCTGGCTCCTCGCTATACAACAACAGCCCTGCCCGAGCTCCTAGAGGTGATAGCTGAGGCGGCAGTGGAGACCCCCAGACTGTTAGTCATGGGGGACTTTAATCTGCCGTCAGCAGGCGAAACCTCTGGTGCAGCTCGGGAGTTCATGGCTTCCATGACAGCCATGGACCTGACCCAAGTAGTTGTAGGCCCTACCCACGAGGGCGGACACACCCTGGATCTAATCTTCGTCTCGGGACAGTGGAGTAGTGATCTGGGAATAGGGGATCTAGTCATCACACCCCTGTCATGGACAGATCACGCTCTCCTTCGGCTCGACTTTCCGATCGCCGCACCTCACCGCGGGGAGGCGGAACCGGATATTCCTATATGGTTCCGCCCCAGGCTCCTGATGGACCCGATAAGGTTCCAAAGGGAGCTTGGGCCAATTCCTGTGGACTTGCCCCGCGACTCGACTGAGGACCTAGTGGCCGCATGGTTAAGTGCGGCCATGGGGGCCTTGGACCGAGTCGCGCCCTTGCGGCCTCTCTTGCGGCGACGAACCACCTGGGCTCCTTGGTTTACCGAGGGGCTTAGGGGGATGAAGCGCCACAAGAGACGCCTAGAGAGCAGATGGAGATCTTCTCGCTCCGAAGCCGACCGAACACTAGTGAGAGACCATATTAGGACTTACTTAGTGGCGATAAGAGTGGCCAAACGTGAGTATTGTGCCACTCTTATTGCATCCGCAGATAACCGCCCTGCCGCCCTGTTTGGGGTGACCCGCTCCCTCCTTCAACAGAGGCCGCGGGAAGCCCCTTTACAGGGTCGAGCAGAGGAATTTGGGATTTATCTGCAGGAGAAAATCACTCGGATTCGGAACGAGTTACCCTCCATCGACAGTGGCCCAGTCGAGCGGGCCGAGGCTGTTCTTGTGACACCATCTTGGGAGGAGTTTGATTTTGTTACCACCGAGGATATGGACAAGTTATCAAAGAGACTTAGGGCTACCACATGTTTATTGGACCCGTGTCCCTCCTGGCTTGTACTGGCATCCTGGGAGACGACACGAGGCTGGCTCCAGGGCATTGTCAACGCATCTTTGAGTGAGGGGTCCTTGCCTGCCGTCTTGAAAGAGGCGGTAGTAAGGCCCCTCCTCAAGAAGCCGTCCCTGGATCCAGCATTATTAGAGAACTATCGTCCCGTCTCCAACCTCCACTTTTTAGTGAAGGTTGTTGAGAGTGTGGTGGCTCAACAGTTTCCGCGACACTTGGAGGAAGTTGATTATCTAGACCCGCGCCAGTCCGGCTTCCGACCCGGGCACAGCACCGAGACGGCATTGGTCGCGTTGGTTGATGATCTCTGGAGGGCGCGGGATAGAGGATATTCCTCTATCCTAGTCCTATTAGACCTCTCAGCGGCTTTTGATACCATCGACCATGGTATCCTATTGCGCCGACTGGGGGGGTTGGGGTTGGGAGGCACCGTTCTGCGGTGGTTCTCATCCTACCTCTCTGGTCGGTCGCAATATGTGTTGACAGGGGGGCAGAGGTCGGCCTCGAGACCCCTCATATGTGGGGTTCCTCAGGGGTCGGTCCTCTCGCCCCTCCTATTCAACACATATATGAAGCCGCTGGGTGAGATCATCCGTGGTTTTGGGGTGGGATATCATCTGTACGCTGATGATACTCAGTTGTACTTATCCACCCCAGACCACCCCAACGATGCCGTCGAGGTTATGTCCCGGTGCTTGGAAGCCGTACGGATCTGGATGGGTGGTAACAAACTCAGGCTCAACCCGTCCAAGACTGAGTGGCTGTGGCTTCCGGCGCCTCGGTTCAGCCAGATTATTCCAACTCTGGCCATTGGGGGCGAAACACCGGCCCCCGTGGAGAGGGCGCGCAATTTGGGTGTCCTCCTGGATTCCCGGCTGTCTATGGAAGATCATGTGGCAGCCGTGGCCAGGGGGGCGTTTCATCAGGTTCGCCTGATGCGCCAATTGCGCCCCTTACTGGACCGGGGGGCCTTACGCACAGTCACTCAAGCACTCGTCACCTCTCGACTCGACTACTGTAATGCTCTCTACATGGGGCTTCCCTTGAGGTGCACCCGAAAGCTGCAGCTAGTCCAGAACGCAGCCGCGCGGGTGATTACGGGAGCGCCTAGACACTCCCACATAACACCTATCCTGCGCGAGCTGCACTGGCTTCCTGTGGTCTTTCGGGTGCGCTTCAAGGTTTTAACGACCATCTTTAAAGCGCTCCATGGCTCGGGGCCTAGTTATATGCGAGACCGCCTCCTGCCCCATACATCTCTTAGACCGATACGCTCCCACAGAGAGGGCCTCCTCAGGGTGCCGTCGGCTGGACAATGCCGACTAGCGACACCCAGGGGGAGAGCCTTCTCTGTGGCGGGCCCAGTCCTCTGGAACGACTTACCCCCTGAACTCCGCACCATCTCCGACCTCCGCCTCTTCCACAAGTGTCTGAAGACACACCTATTTCACCTAGCCGGCCTAGCGTAACCTCCACACTGACCATTAGATAGTTTTTAAACTTGGGATTTTAATTTGGTTTTTAGCGCAGGGTTTATTTATTAAAATAAGTATTTTAAATTTCATATATTTTATATTTTGTATGTATTTTAACATCCCTGTGCGCCGCCCTGGGTCCTAACAAGGAGAAGGGCGGGATATAAATTTAATAAAATAAATAAAAATAAAAATATACTATTCACTCAAGCCCTCGTCATCTCCCGCCTGGACTAATAATAAAATAATAATAATAATAAAGCTGAATTTATTAACCGCTCCCTCTCCCCACAGGGACTCGGGGCGGTGCACAGGGAGAATAAAAACCATAAATATACAAAAATACATACAATTTAAAACAGATTAAACAAACTCCTGTGCTAAAATCCCATTAACTAAAAATCCCCACTCAATATAAATAAACAATTAAAAAACCCATAGAGAGAGAGACTACCCTAGGCCGGCCAGGCGGAAAAGATGTGTCTTTAGTTTCAGGCGGAAGGAGCGGAGGTCCGTGGTCGTTCTAATATCGGGGGGAAGGTCGTTCCAGAGGGCCGGGCCCGCCACAGAGAGAGCCCTTCCCCTGGGCGTCGCCCGCTGACAAAGTCTAGTGGACGGCACCCGGAGAAGTCCCTCTCTGTGGGAGTGAATCGGCCGTGAGGATGTGTGAGGCAGGATCCGATCCCGCAGGTAGCTAGGTCCCGAGCCATGGAGCGCTTTAAAGATGATAACCAACACCTTGAAGCGCACCCGGAAGACGACAGGCAGCCAGTGCAGCTCGCACAAGAGCGGTGTTACATGGGTAAACCTAGTGGTTCCCATAATTGCTCGCGCGGCTGCATTCTGAACTAACTGAAGCCTCCGGGTGCACCTCAAGGGGAGCCCCATGTAGAGGGAGTTACAGTAGTCCAGTCGGGATGTCACGAGGGCATGAGTGACTGTGCGAAGGGCGTCCCGATCCAATAGGGGGCGCAATTGGCGAACCAGGCGAACCTGGTAAAACGCCCTCCTGGCCACGGCTGTCACTTGCTCTTCCATAGACAGCCGGGTATCCAGGAGGACTCCCAAATTGCGCGCCCCATCCACAGGGGCAAGATGTTCGCCCCCTATGGCCAGCGTTGGAGAAAGCTGGTTGAATCGGGCAGCCGGAAACCACAGCCACTCGGTCTTGGTCGGGTTGAGCCCGAGTCCGTTACTTCCCATCCAGATCCGCACGGCTTCCAGGCACTGGCACATCACCGCTACGGCATCGTTGGGGTGGTTTGGGGTAGATATATACAGCTGAGTGTCATCAGCGTAGAGATGGTACTCTACCCCAAAACCACGGATGATCTCACCCAGCGGCTTCATGTATGCATTAAACAAGAGAGGCGAGAGGACCGACCCCTGAGGCACCCCACATGTGAGGGGTCTCGAGGTCGACCTCTGCTCTCCTGCCAACACAAATTGCGATCGGCCAGAGAGGTAGGAGGAGAACCACCGTAAAACGGTGCCTCCCACCCCCAACCCCCCCAGCCGATGCAATAGGATACCATGGTCGATGGTATCAAAAGCCGCCGAGAGGTCTAATAGGACCAGGATGGAGGAACAGCCCCCATCCCTGGCCCTCCAGAGATCATCCACCAACGCGACCAATGCCGTCTCGGTGCTATGCCCGGGCCGAAAGGCGGACTGGCGCGGATCTAGATAATCAACTTCCTCCAGGTGACAGGGAAACTGTTGTGCCACCACACTCTCAACAACCTTCGCCAGAAAGGGAAGGTTGGAGACGGGACGATAGTTGGTTAAAAGAGCTGGGTCCAAAGAGGGCTCCTTAAGGAGGGGCCCCACCATAGCCTCTTTTAGGGAAGCAGGCAAGGAACCCTCACTCAAGGATGCGTTGACAACCTCTTGGAGCCAGCCTCGTGTCACCTCCCAGGATGCCAGTACAAGCCAGGAAGGACACGGGTCCAATAAACATGTGGTGGCTCGCAGTTGTCCACGTAACCTGTCCATATCCTCGGAAGCAACGGAGTCAAATTCCTCCCAAACAAGATCGGCCTCGTGGCATCCCACTGGGCCACGAATGGGGGCTAGCTCGTTCCGTATCTGAGCGGTTTTGTCCTGCAGAAAAGTCACAAATTCCTCTGCTCTACCCTGTAGCGGGGCTTCCCGCACCCTCTGTTGCAGGAGGGAACGGGTCACCCTAAACAGGACGGCAGGGCAGTTTTCTGCGGATGCTATGAGAGTGGCGCAATGATGACGTTTGGCCACTCTCAGCGCCACAATGTAAGTCCGTAAATGGGCTCTTACCTGTGTCCGGTCAGATTCGGAGCGAGTAGCCCTCCATCTTCCCTCTAGGCATCTCTTGCGGCGTTTCATGGCCTCAGCTCCTCGGTGAACCAAGGAGCCGGGGCAGCTCGGCGCCGCAAGAGAGGCCGCAAGGGCGCGACCCGATCCAAGGCTCCCGTGGTCGCAGTATTCCATGCGGCCACGAGGTCCTCCATCGGGGCGCGGACTACTGCAACACTCTCTACATGGGGCTTCCCTTGAAGTGCACCCGGGTCCCGGAGGCTCCAGTTAGTTCACAATGCAGCCACGCAGGGGTTCCTGGGAGCTCCTAGATGCTCCCATGTGACACCTTTCCTGCGCGAGCTGCACTGGCTGCCTGTGGCTTTCGGGGTGTGGTATTATTAACTACTGTGCTTCAAGGTATTAGTAACTACCTTTCAAGTGCTCCATGGCAAGGGACCTGGTTACCTGCAAGACCGCCTCCTGCCATCGAATACCTCCCACCGACCAGTGCGCTCCCACAGAGAGGGCCTCCTCAGGGTGCCGTCGGCCAGGCAATGTCGGCTGGCGACTTGCAGGGAGAGAGCCTTCTCTGTGGCGGCTCCTGCCCTCTGGAATGACCTACCCACTGACCTACACACGACCACAGACCTGCGCCTCTTCTGTTGGGCTTTGAAGACCTATCTATTTCGTGCGGCCGGCCTGGCATAATTTTTTTAAAGGTTTTAGTAGGTTTTATTAATGGTTTTAGAACAGGCGTATTATTTAATACATTTTTAAATATATATTTCATGTATTTTTATATTCTATATCACTGATTTTATTGCTGCCTGTACACCGCCCTGATTCCCGGAAGGGAGAAGGGCGGTATAAAAAATTAAATTAAATTAATTAAATTAATTAAATTAATTAAATTAATTAAATTAATTAAATTAATTAAATTAATTAAATTAATTAATTAAATTAATTAAATTAAATTAAATTAAATTAAATTAATTAAATTAATTAAATTAATTAAATTAATTAAATTAATTAAATTAATTTAATTTAATTTAATTAAATTAAATTAAATTAAATTACTAGCATCTGGCCTTCTCAATTTCTGGCAAATAGATGGGGAAGAAATGGTAGTGACAGTTTTTATTTTCCTGGGCTCCAAGATCACTGCAAATGGGGACTGCAGCCAAGAATAAGATGCTTGCAGCCAATCAAAAGACGCTTGCTCTTGGGGAGGAAAGCTATGGCAAATCTAGACAGCCTACTAAAAAGCAGAGACATTAACCTGCCAACAAAAGTGCATATAGTCAAGGCTATGGTTTTCCCAGTTGCAATGTATGGCTGTTAAGGTTGGACCATAAGAAAGGCTGAGCACCAAAGAACTGAGGCCTTTGAACTCTGGTGCTGGAGAAGACTCCTGCGAGTCCCTTGGACTACAAGACAACTAAACAGGTCAGTCATAGATGAGATCAACCCTGACTTTAGAAGGCCAGATCCTGAAGATGAAACTCAAATATTTTGGCAACCTAATGAGAATGAAGGACTCACTGGAGAAGAGCCTAATGTTGGGAAAGATTGAGGGCAAAAGAAGAGGGGGACGACAGAGACTGAGGTAGCTGGATGGAGTCACTGAAGCAGCCGGTGTGAGCTTAAATGGACTCTGAGGGATGATAGAGGACAGGAAGGTCTGGAGAAACATTGTCCATGGGGTCGCAATCAGTGGTGGGTTCCTAACCAGTTTACTACCAGTTTGCTTGCACGCACACCACTTCTGCGCCTGTGCAGAAGCATCCAGGCGGATGGGCAGTCTCCTGCTGCTGCTACTACCAGTTCAGCCAAACCTGGCCAAACCAGGAGCAACCTACTTCTGGTCATGATGTGTCAGATATGACTTCGCAACTAACAACAGCCCCCATTTATTTATTTGTTGGTAAAATATAAATTCAACACAAATATAGTTTTTTGCAAAAAGTAACTATCTGGGATGTCTCCTGGATTGGGGCTGAAAGGCAAAAGTGGAAGCAGTTTGCTACATCCCATATTTGGGTAGACCAGGTTGCCCTGATAGTCTGGTATCACGGGAAAAAAACACTTACCTGTAGAGAACTACCTGCAGTGCCTAATTCAAACCAGACAGTCAGAAATTAGGCCAATTGAGAAGAAGGAAAGAGTTTAGAAACCAACCGCTATGCAGGATGCTTAAAGCACCTGGGAATATTTAATGTACAGAAAAGGTGAGGAGGAGACATAGAACCATCTTCAAAGTTTCCTCTATTACATTTTTGCATATGGAAACATTTAGCTGTATGGTACACATTAACAGGGTTGGAAGGGACCTTGGAGGTCTCCTGAAGCAGGAGACCTTATAACAGTGATGAAAAACCTTTTTGGCACCGAACACATGTGCATGTGTCTACCCATGTAACACCGCTCCTGCGCGAGCTGCACTGGCTGCCTGTCGTCTTCCGGGTGCGCTTCAAGGTGCTAGTCATCATCTTCAAAGCGCTCCATGGCTCGGGACCTAGCTATCTGCAGGATCGGATCCTGCCTCATACGTCCTCACGGCCGATTCGCTCCCACAGAGAGGGGCTTCTCCGGGTGCCGTCCACTAGACTGTGTCAGCGGGCGACACCCAGGGGAAGGGCGCTCTCTGTGGCGGGCCCGGCCCTCTGGAACGACCTTCCCCCCGACATTAGGACAACTACGGACCTCCGCTCCTTCCGTCTTAAATTGAAAACTTACTTTTTCCGTCTGGCCGGCCTGGGATAGCCTCCTTGCCTTGGGATTTTATAGAATAGGTTTTAGTTTAATCGGGATTTTAGCACAGGGTTTATTTAATTGGTTTTTAAATTTTGTTGTTTATTTATTGTTGTTGTTATTTATTGTTTTTATGCTACCTGTGCACCGCCCCGAGTCCCCGTGGGGAGAGGGGGCGGTATAGAAATAATAAATTATTATTATTATTATTATTATTATTATTATTATTATTATTATTATGTGTGTGCATGTATGTGTGCCAGAGCACCGAAAACCCGAAGACCAGCTGGCTGGTGCACTGCATGTCT
This sequence comes from Rhabdophis nuchalis, assembly GCA_039707465.1. Taxonomy (NCBI): domain Eukaryota; kingdom Metazoa; phylum Chordata; class Lepidosauria; order Squamata; family Natricidae; genus Rhabdophis; species Rhabdophis nuchalis. The sequence continues at coordinate 24,735,027 of CM077647.1, read as the reverse complement.
GATTTTTGGCCAGTTTTGGGGCCATTTTCAGGCCATTTTGGGGGGCTTTTTCAGGCTATTTTTCGGATTGTTTCCCAGGGTGTTTTCAGGGCATTTCCAGGCCGTTTTTAGTCCATAAAACAGCCTGAAAATGGCTCAGAAAATGGCCTGAAAACAGCCCAAAAATGGCCACATGCATGCTGGAAACCAGAAGAGCAGCAGGCGACAGCACACGTGCCCACAGAGAGAGCTCTGTGTGACACCTCTGGCACACATGCTATAGGTCCGCCATCACGGTCTTATACTATTCCAGACAAGCGTCCAGTCTCTTCTTAAAAGCCTCTTGTGATGCAGTAACAGTGGTGGGTTGCAGGCGGTACGCCCCGATATGGGCGTACTGGAGCCTGACCAGAGCACCAGGTACCGATCCAGTACAGTGCTCCGAAGGGCACACCCGCCTGCCCGAGCTCCTTACCAGTATTTTAAAGCTTTCGGCGTACAGCACCTGCCCGACACTCCACCGAGCAGCTGGAGCATCGCGGAGGCTTGTGGAAGCCTCGTTGGCAGCTACAATGCATGCGTGAACTGTGCACTTGTACATGTGCGGCGCGCATGTCCATGTGGGCGACACCAGGCATGTTCCAACCATACCGGTTGGAATGGGATCCGAAACCCACCACTGTGCAGTACCCACCACTTCTGAAGGTGAGATGTTCCACTATTGTTTTCACAGTCAGGAAATTTCTCCTTATTTCTAGGTTGCTTCTCTCATTTATTAGTTTCCATCAATTTTTGGAAACTAACAAGTTCAACAAAGCTTTACTATGTCATTTAAAAAGTTCATTTCTCACTTCTCCGTTTTGGGAAGCTGCTTTAGATTCAACCTGAGCTGACAAAGAGCTGATCTGCACTTTCTGCTTGGCCCATCATCAATACAGACCACTCACTTTCTATGCACGTGGAACAGAATCAGAATTAATTACATTATTTGGCAAAGCATCATAAAGGCGACAGGACATACTAACGCCATGCATATATCATCAGGGTTTGACAGAAAAACTGTATGCCAGAGTTAAATGACTAGATTTTTGCTTAGCTAGTTCTGGGCATTCAGCCAATCATTACGCTATGAACTGGATTGAAACTAATACTATCAGTTATTGTCCGGTTGGGTATTCTGTGCACAAAACACAAAATCCTGCTACATATTCTCAAACCCCAGTTGCATGGCATTGGTTATTTCCTCGGTAGTAGCAATGCTGTAGAAAATGTCACCAAGACGTTTGACATGGTCCCTCTGCCTTGCAGTTGGCAGTCGTATGTCAGCTTAGCATAGCTTCCAATCTTTGCCTGTCTATTTGAAGGATGGTCTGCTGGTCACCTCAGTTGTCCACCGAGCTCAAAGAGGGTCATAGAGAGAAGTTTTTCTAATCACTCCGGGTGAGTTTCCTACCGGACAAGCAAGATTATCTTCTCAGCTGGGGATGGGGAAGATCTCCAGTGGATTTTCTACAGGAGAATTTTATAAGAAATTGCCATATACAGCAGGCAGATTTTTCAGAGACACTTATTTTAGTCCTTGACTCACGACTATTTGTTTAGTGACCATTTGAAGTTACAATGGTGTTGAAAAACGTGACTTAAAACATCCTTTTGGGGAGCTTTGGTCAGTAACTATTTCTAAATTAATCTGTTTCCTGCTCTTGTAGATCTAACTAAAGATCTCATTTTTTAAAAAAATAATATTCTATTAAATGCAAAAAAATACTCCCTAACAGAAAGCCTACAAAAGTATATATATTATATGAATGTTCATGTCATACACTTAAGCATGTGCATTAGTATTTGGAGTCCACATTTCAAAACAATCCTCAAAACAGGACTTCTAAAAATTAAAACGCTTCTTTGGATATAATAATGAAGTGAGTTCCTTAGACACAATTCATGACAAAATAAAGGTATTATTTCAGGGCAATTTTTTGCAACTATAAAACTGTGCAGTATACATTTCCACTGCCTTCCCCTAAATTTCCAAACCATTGGCATATAATACAGTACCAAAGCATCTTCAAAGATCAGTGTGTGTTTTCCTAAATAAAAACTAATAGTAAAATTACCGCAGTCCAACGAAAGACACTAAAGCATTCATCATATGATGAATATTAAATTCCAAACACCATATCTCCAGCAATTAGATGAACGCATTAATTTCTTGCTAATTTGGAGGTGCATACAGTCAGTAGACATGAAATAATTTATTGATTCAATTTTAATATTTAGAAATTAGAAATACGTCATTTCAGTACTCAGATTATCTTCCATTATTTATTTCTACCATTTGAATACTGCCACCTCTAGTTGGCACAGAGACTACATAGAGTTTCATTCTAACAATTTTTCAAATAGATCAGTACAAATTTACAATAGCACCTTGCAGAT